>CM039096.1:22023659-22116044 GCA_022113865.1 Chimonanthus praecox | reverse complement strand
CAAAATCAACTTCCATGTTTAATTAAATCTACATACATATGTCCTTTAATATCCATTATTTTTCTTAATCTATCTCTCCCATTTTATCCATTTCTCACTTCATCTTTGGATGGATCTTAGATCTAAGGCCCATGATATTTTTGGCCACCATCTAAGAAATGGATTCCATTTTTAAACCTTAAAAAAAAACTTAATCTCTTGCTTTAGAAATACTTACAATCCGACGACTCCTCCGGCTTCTCTTTCTCCCTTTGACTTCCTTAGCCTTCTTTCTCCCTCTTCTCCTTTGTTGGTAGGCCAAAATGCTTAATCAAGATGAAAACCTCAAAGCTTGGGTTCGGCCAACATAGGGTGTGTTTGAGAGAAGGAGAGGAGGAGAGGATGAGAAAGAATGTCTCAAGCTTTGGTCTTGAAGAGGTGGCCCAATGCTTGCACTTCTCTTCTCCTCTCTTCTAAGTTTCCTTCTTCTTTTCTTCTCCTTGGTGTGGAGGACGTTTTTGGAGAGAGCAAGAGAGGGAGAGTGAAATGAAAGAGAGGTTGAAAGATGGGATAAAAAACTATCTCATTTTTTTTTTGGTTTCTACCCTCCATCATTAAGTCCCCCACCTACCACATGGGTTAATGTGCTTAGTGGTGGTGGTTGGGATAAAACCACCACCCTAAGCCTATGGTTTTATTTTGTGTTTCTTTGGGGTGGTTTCAATGAGATGAAACCACCCATTGACTTATCCTTTTTTGACTTCTTATTTGACCCATTTGGCTAGCCTAAGTAATTAATTAATTGGGTCATTACTTAGGTTAATTATTTCCCATCTAATTTAATTCCATTAATATTCCTTCTGTGAATCCACCCATGGTTGACCAAGTCAACCATGGTGGCCGGCCCCACCAATCCTTGGTCCACATGCCACCTCACTTGGTGAGGTGGAGGTGGGCCCCACTTGGTCATGCCATCTTGATTATTTCATCACTAACTTAGGTGGTTTAATTCTAATTCAATCTATTCCACCCAATTGGGTTACCATTGGACCCATGGCCCAATTAAATTTATTTCCTACCCATTTACCTTAGGGTTTAACCATCTTGACCCATTGGGTCCCAAATGAGTATTTGACCCAATTTGACCATTCTTGACCCAATTAATCATTTTTGACCAATCAAATAAGTTTCATCCAACCCATGGTCCATTGGACCATACTTGGGCCTTTGCCCCAAATTTTGATCCACTTAACATCTATTCCATCAAAATTCCTAATTTCCATTATTAAAATAAATAATAGCCACATATATATTAATTTAAAATTCTGGGCAACTACAGTTTTAGTGTTTAGGGTTTAGGGTTTATGGTTTAGGTTTTAGGGTTTACGGTTTTGCGTTTACGGTTTAGGGTTTAAGGTTTTAGGGTTTAGAGTTTTATGGTTTTAGGGTTTTGGGTTTTACGATTTTAGGGTTTTCGGATTTTGGGTTCTGGTTCTTGGGTTTAGGTTTTAGGGTTCCTGCATTTAGGGTTTAGGTATTAGGGTTTAGGTTTTAGGGTTTAGGGTTTAGGTATTGGGGTTTAGGTTTTAGGATTTAGGGTTAAGGGTTTTAGGGTTTTAGGGTTAAGGGTTTTAGGGTTTTAGGGTTTAGGGTTTAACATTTAGGTTTTAAGGCTTAGGGTTTAGGGTTTTATGATTTTAAGGTTTCAGTTTTTAGGGTTTTAGGGGTTTAGGGTTTAGGATTTAGGTTTTAGGGTTTTAGGGTTTTAGGGTTTTAGGGTTTAGGGTTTAGGGTTTAGGGTTTAGGGTTTAGGGTTTTAGGGTTTTTGGGTTTAGGGTTTAGGTTTAGGGTTATAGTGAGTTAGGGGTTTAGGGCTTAGGGTTTTAGGGATTTAGTGTTTAGCGTAAGGTTTTCGGGTTTAGGGTTATAGTGTTTTAGGGTTTAGGGTTTAGGGTATGGGGTTTAGGGTTTACGGTATGGGGTTTGGGGTTTAGGGTTTAGGGTTTAGGGTATGGGGTTTAGGGTTTAAGGGTTTAGGGTTTTATGGTTTAAGGTTTTAGGGGTTTAGGGTTTTAGGGTTTAGGATATAGGGTTTTACGGTTTAGGGTTTTTGGGTTTTAGGGGTTTAGGGATTTAGGAGTTTAGGGGTTAGGGTTTAGGATTTAGGTTTTAGGGTTTAGGGTTTAGCGTTTAGGGCTTTAGGGTTTAAGGGTTTAGGGTTTAGGGTCTTAGAGTTTGAGAGTTTTAGCGTTTAGGGTTTAGGGTTTAAAGTTTTGGGTTTTGGGGTTTTAGGTTATTAGGTTTTGAGGGTTTTAGGCGTTTAGGGTTTAGTGTTTTAAGGTTTTAGGGTGTTAGGGTTTTAGGGTTTAGGGGCTTAGGGTTTTAAGGTTTAGGGGTATAAGGTGTTAGGGTTTTAGGGTTTACGGTTTTAGGGTTTTTGGGTTTAGGGTTTAGGTTTAGGGTTATAGTGTTTTTGGGGTTTAGGATTTTATGGTTTAAGGTTTATGTTTTTGGGTTCAGATTTTAGGGTTTAGGGTTAAGGGGTGTAGGGTTTAGGATTTAGGATTTTAGGGTTTGAGGGTTTTAGGGTTTAGGGTTTAGGGTGTAGGGTTTTTGGGTTTTAGGGTTTTATGGTTTAGGGTTTAGGATTTAGGATTTCGGGAGTTAGGGGTTTAGGGTTTAGAGTTTAGGGTTTAGGGTTTAGGATTTAAGTTTTAGGGTTTTAGGGTTTAGGGTTTAGGGTTTAAGGTTTTAGGGTTTGATGGATTTAGGGTTTAGGTTTTTTGGTTTAGGGTTTAAGGTTCTTGAGTTTTAGGGTTTTAGGGTATAGGGTTTAGGATTTTAGGGTTTTAGGGGTTTTGGGTTTAGAGTTTAGGATTTAGTGTTTACGATTTAGGGTTTTATGGTTTTAGGGGTTTAGGGGTTAAGGTTTTAGGGTTTTAGAGTTTAGGGTTTAGGGTTTTAGGGGGTTTAGGGTTTTAAGGGTTTAGGGTTTAGGGTTTTGGGTTTTTGGGTTTTAGGGTTCAGGGTTTAGGATTTTAGGATTTTAGGGGTTTGGGGTTTAGGGTTTTACGGTTTTAGGGATTTAGGGGTTTTGGGTTTTATGGTTTTAAGGTCTTAGGGGTTTAGGGTTTAGGGTTTTAGGGCTTTAGGGTTTTTGGGTTTAAGGGGTTTAGGGTTTTTGGGTTTAGGGTTTACGGGTTTAGGGTTTTAGGGTTTTAGGGTTTTAGTGTTTAGGTTTTAGGGTTTTAGGGTTTTAGGGTTTAGGGTTTAGGGTTTTAGGGATTTAGGGATTTAGGGTTTTAGGTTGTAAGGTTGTGGGGTTTTAGGGTTTAGGGTTTTAAGGTTGTGGGGTTTTAGGGTTTAGGGTTTTAGGTTTTAGGGTTTTAGGTTTTAAGGTTGTGGGGTTTTAGTGTTTACGGTTTAGTGTCTAGGGTTTAGACTTTAGGGTTTTAGGGTTTCAGAGTTTTAGAGTTTTAGGGTTTAGGGTTTTAGGGTTTTAGAGTTTTAGAGTTTTAGGGTTTAGAGTATAGGGTTTCAAGTTTTAGGGTTTTAGGGTTTAGGATTTAGGGTTTAGGGATTTAAGGTTTTAGGGTTTTAGGGTTTAGGGTAGGGTTTTAGGGTTTAGGGTTTTAGAATTTAGTGTTTTAGGGGTTTAGGGTTTTAGGGTTTAGGTTTAGGGTTTTAGGGTTTGAAGATTTAAGGTTGTGGGGTTTTAGGTTTTAGGATTTTATGTTTCAGGATTGTGAGATTTTAGGTTGTGTTTAGTGTTTAGGGTTTTAGGGTTTAGAGTTTTAGGGTTTAGGATAGTAGGGTTGTAGGGTTTCAGGGTTTAGGGTTAGGGTTTAGGGTTTTAGTGTTTTAGAATTTTAAGGTTTAGGGTTTTAGGGTTTAGGGTAGGGTTTTAGGGTTTAGGGTTTTAGGATTTAGTGTTTTAGGGGTTTAGGGTTTTAGGGTTTAGGGTTTTAGGATTTAGTGTTTTAGGGGTTTAGGGTTTTAGGGTTTAGGTTTAGGGTTTTAGGGTTTTAAGATTTAGTGTTGTGGGGTTTTAGCTTTTAGGATTTTAGGATTCTGGATTGTGGGATTTTAGGTTTTAGGGTTTAGGGTTTAGGGTTTAGAGTTTTAGGGTTTAGGGTTTAGGGTTGTAGGGTTTAGGTTTAGGGTTTAGGGTTTTAGGGTTCTAGAGTTTTAGAGTTTTAGGGTTTTGGCTTTTAGGGTCTTAGAGTTTTAGAGTTTTAGGGTTTAGAGTTTTGGGTTTTGGGGTTTTGGGGTTTTAGGGTTTTAGGGTTTACGGTTTTGGGTTTAGTGTTTTAAGGTTTTAGGGTTTTAAGGTTTTAGGGTTTTAGGGTTTAGGGTTTTAGGGTTTAGGGGTATAAGGTTTTAGGGTTTAGGGGTATAAGGTTTTAGGGTTTTAGGGTTTAGGGGTTTAGGGAAGGGTTTAGGATTTAAGGTTTAGGGTTTAGGGTCTTAGGGTTTAGGGTTTTAGGGTTTAGGATTTTAGGGTTTAGGGTTTAGGGTTTTAGGGGTTTAGGGTTTTAGGGTTTTTGGAGTTTAGGGTTTTAGGGTTTAGGGTTTAAGGTTTAGGGTTTTAGGGTTTAGGGTTTTACGTTTTTTGGCTTTAGGGTTTAGGGTTTTAGAGTTTTAGGGGTTTAGGGTTTTATGGTTTAAGGTTTTTTTGGGTTCAAAATTTAGGGTTTAGGGTTAAGGGTTTAGTGTGTGGGTTTAGGATTGAGAGTTTTAGGGATTGAGAGTTTTAGGGTTTAGGGTTTAGGGTTCAGGGTGTAGGGTTTTTGGGTTTTAGGGTTTTATGGTTTAGGGTTTAGGATTTTGGGGGGTTTAGGGTTTTAGGTTTAAGGGTTTAGGTTTAGAGTTTAGGGTTTTTACTTTAGGGTTTTAGGGTTTTAGAGTAGAGTTTTAGGTTGGGTTTAGGGTTTTAGGATTTAGTATTTTAGGGGTTTAGGGTTTTAGTGTTTAGGTTTAGGATTTTAGGGTTTTAAGTTTTAGTGTTGTGGGTTTTTTGGTTTTAGGATTTTAGGTTTCAGGGTTGTGGGGTTTTAGGTTTTAGGGTTTAGTGTTTAGGGTTTAGGGTTTTAGGGTTGTAGGGTTTTAGGGTTTAGGGTTAGTGTTTAGGGTTTTAGGGTTTTAGAGTTTTAGGGTTTAGGGTTTTAGGGTGTTAGAGTTTGAGAGTTTTAGGGTTTAGAGTTTTGGGTTCTGGGGCTTTAGGGTATTAGGTTTTGAGGGTTTTAGGCGTTTAGGGTTTAGTGTTTTAAGGTTTTAGGGTTTTTGCGTTTTAGGGTTTAGGGGTTTAGAGTTTTAAGGTTTAGGGGTATAAGGTTTTAGGGTTTTAGGGTTTTGGGTTTTAGGGTTTAGGGTTTTTGGGTTTTTGGGTTTAGGGTTTAGGGTTTAGGGTTTTAGAGTTTTTGGGGTTTAGGATTTTATGGTTTAAAGTTTATGTTTTTGGGTTCAGAATTTAGGGTTTAGAGTTAAGGGTTTAGGGTGCAGGGTTTAGGATTTAGGGTTTTAGGGTTTGAGGGTTTTAGGGTTTAGGATTTAGGGTTTTAGGGTTTGAGGGTTTTAGGGTTTAGGGTTTAGGGTGTAGGGTTTTTGGGTTTTATGGTTTAGGGTTTACGATTTTGGGAGTTAGGAGTTTAGGGTTTAGGGTTTAGGATTTTAGGTTTAGGGTTTTAGGATTTTAGGGTTTTAGGGGTTTTGAGTTTAGGGTTTAGGGTTTAGGATTTTTCTTTTTAGGGTTTAGGGTTTAGGGTTTTGGGTTTAGAATTTTACGGATTTTCGGTTTAGGGTTTAGGGTTTTATGGTTTAAGGTTTATGTTTTTGGGTTTAGAATTTAGGGTTTAGGGTTAAGGGTTTAGGGTGTAGGGTTTAGGGTTTAGGGTTTTAGGGTTTGTGGGTTTTAGGAGGTTTTGGGGTTTTAGGGTTTTAGCTTTTCGGGTTAAGGTTTTAGGGTTTTAGTGTTTAGGGTTTTAGGGGTTAGGGTTTTAGGATTTTAGGGTTTTGGATTTAGGGTTTAGGGTCTTAGGGTTTCGGGTTTTACCGATTTAGGGTTTTAGGGGTTTAGGGTTTTAAGATTGTAGAATTTTAGGGGTCTAGGGTTTTATGATTTTATGGTTTTAGGGGTTTAGGGTTTTATGGTCTTAGGGTTTAAGGGTTTAGCTTTTAGGGATTAGGGTTTAAAGTTTAGGGTTTCAGGGTTTTAGGGGTTTAGGGGTTAAGGTTTTAGGGTTTTAGGGTATGGGGTTTAGAGTTTTAGGACTTTAGGGTTTGAGGGTTTTAGGTTTTAGGGTTTAGGTTTTACGGTTTAGGGTTTTAGGGTTTAAGGGTTTAGGGCTTAGGGTTTTAGGGTTTATGGTTTAGTGTTTTAGGTTTTTAGGGTTTTGTGTTTTAAGGTTTAGGGTTTAAGGGTTTTTGTATAACGCCCGCCCCTTTCCACCGAAATCAGAGTCTATTTTCTTTTTTTTTTTGAAATAAAAGTGACAAAGGGCGCGGACGTCACGACACGAGTTAAGTCCGAGCTTCTAAAGCCTGGGCCTTAACTGACCAACCCTACGTGTGCGTGGGACTAAGTCCACGAAGAACGGTTCACACGTATAAGTAAGCTTGCGGAGAATTAAACTAAAATGTGGGGTTGTAATAGAATCTATCCTACCAGTTTTAGATAGAAGGGAAGATACCTCATTAAATTACTAAAATATCTCATAATCATAATGTCCAAAATAAAATCCAAACCATAGCAAGAAATCTAAATTATTACATGCTGACAAGCTAAGCTACTTAAATTACAATTTCCAAAATAAAACTTAAATAAACTAAGTAGCCTCTTTCCCAAGCTCCTAAGCTTGGCTCCCGCCGCGTCTGTCGTTTCTGCCGTCTCCTGCGTCATCAGCTAGGGTAGAAGGAGGGTGTTAGACAACGCGCCCAGTAGGACTCCAAGTAAGGCTAACACATGGATTAGTGATAACAACATATAGAAAATAATATAATCAAAACCATAAAAATGAATGCCATGCCATGGGTGTCTATGTCATGAGTCCCACCCATCATCCATACCATCATGATATCCCCATGTTTGCTTCTCGGTCGTCCCGACGGAGCATGGACTCCGGTTTTAACTCAACACAATCAAGATATCCCCATGTTTGCTTCTCGGTCGCCCCGACGGAGCATGGACTCCGGTTATAGCACATCAGGCTATCCCCATATATTCTTCTCGGTCGCCCCGACGGAGCATGGACTCCGGTTCCTTTATTTTCCTGCCCATGCCATGCATGAGATGTAAATGCATTATGCTATGTAATATATATAACTCATAGCCTTCATATATAATTCATAGTCTTAACACATAATTCATATCATTAAAATCCATCATAAACATATCATAGGATTACCAAAATAATTTAATAGAACATCCATACACATAGTCCATGGCTTACAATAAGGTTGGAATCCTACCGAATACCGACTAGCATCCTTTTACGTTTCCGTTCGATAATCCGGTCGCCGACCGCGCACCGATTGCGATGTCCCGATACCTTATTATACATTACCAAATTAGTCCATGTCTTAACCATTCTTAATTCCATAAATCATACCTTAGTGGGGTTCGGCCATACCCCATGGTCGAACCTCACTATCTAGGTTTTGTGGGTCCCATTTAATCCATCGATTATCTTAATGATGTGAGTTAAAAATCCAACACCCTAGGCTTCATCAACCACACCTAAGGTCATCATTTATAACACATAAGTCCATGATCAACGTACATGGGGTTCGGCCATGTACCATGGCCGAACCCATGGTTCTTCATTTTGGCCAATAATCACGGTTTTGCCACTACTCTTCCATGGTTTAATACTTCCTCCATCCATGTACATTTTTTTGTCCACAATTAACCCATAAAATCAGCCACTTAATTTAATACACTTAGACCCGTTAATGATTCATTAACCATGACATAACATCCCTAAAAATCAGCCACTTAATTTAATCAAATTTCCAATCATCTAATCCCATACATAGACCTTCATCTTAGCCTAAAAATGACTCGCAATTGGGTCATAGGTTCGTCCATACACCATGGCCGAACCCATGATACCGCTTTCCCATTTTTCTTAGGCCTATTTACCACATTTAGATTTAAAATCAGTCCCTCCATGAGGGGGGTTTAAATCCTACCTTTAAATCATCATTTTAAATCATCATTAATTATATTTTTGGGTCCATCAACTTAGTCATAATTCCCTTTTATTTTCATGGTCCTAAAATACTCAAGTTCACCAAAATCTCTCCATGGTTTTCCTCATTTAAAAACCCCTTTTTAAAAATCACTGACATTCATTCATTTTAAACTTTTTTGAACCTCCAAAACATTAACACATTAATCCATCTTTCCTATCCTTTAAACCCATTTAACAACCACCATTACATCACCATAGGGTTCGGCCATACACCATGTCCGAACCCATGGTTCAAGGTTCATTCCATCCATGCCTTTTAGGCCGTTAAGAATCATCAATATTTCCCATGATTTTTTTCACATAAAAATCCCTTTAAAATTACCCACATTTAATCAATAAAAACTTAAAACCCTAAATCATCCTCCATGGCTTCCATTCTTCATAATCTTATTAAATCACTTAATCACCTCCATCATTCATTCAAACATCACATACATCCATGCTTAAATAAATTTTAATACATAATGTCCTTTATGTCCATTTATTTTTCTTAATCAATCTCTCCCATTTTATCCATTGTTCATCCATCCATGATCTTAACCCTTAAACTTCATAAAAAAATATCTAATCACCTTCCATTGGATGGATTTGAGGTCCAAGGTCCATGATGTTTTGGCCACCACCAAATCCAAGAAATGGATTCCATAATCTCTTCTTAACCCTAAAAAAAATGTAGAATTCTTGTTTAAGAATTACTTACAATCCGACGACTCCTCCTGCTTTTCTTTCTCCTCTTGATCTCCTTAGCCTTCTCTTCTCTTCTTCTCCTTGATCTTTGGGTTAAGATGCTTGATCAAGATGGAGTCTCCAAGGTTTGGGTTTGGCTAAGGCAGGGTTAAATTTGAGAGAGGGAGAGGAGAGGATGGGGAAAAACGCCTAGCCTCCTTGGTCTTGGGTGGTGGCTTTTGCTTGTACTTCTCTTCTCTAAGCCTTCTTCTCCTTTCCTCCCGTAGTTTTTCTTCTTCTTTCTCTTGTAGATGTAGGGGACGGTTTTGAAAGTGCAAGGGAGGGAGAACGTGTGAAATGGGAGTGGGATTGGAAGATGAGATGAAAACTATCTCATCTTTGGTTTCTACCCTCAATCATTAGGTCCCCCACCTACCATACATGGATTTATGTGCTTAATGGCGGTGGTTGGGATAAAACCACCACTTAAGCCAATGGTTTTGTCTTGTGTTTCTTTAGAGTGGTTTGTGTTTGTTTGGGTGGTTTTGACCATTTGACCATAATTAGATTAGCTTAATTAATTTAATTAATTTGATCATTAGGTTAAGTTAATTAATTCCCACTTAATTTAATTCCATTAAATTCGCTCTATGAACTCCACCCATGGTTGACCCAGTCAACCATGGTGGCCGGTCCCACCAATTCTTGGTCCACACGCCACCTCACTTGGTGAGGTGGAGGTGGACCCCACTTGGTTATACCATTTTGATCAATTCACCACTAACTTAGGTGATTTAAATTTAATTAAATCTATTCCAACTAATTGGATTACCATTGGGCCCATGGCCCAATTTATTTCCTATACATTTACCTTAGAGCTTAACTCTCTTGACCCATTGGGTCCCAAATGGGTATTTGACCCAATTTGACCATTCTTGACCCAATTAATCATTATTGACCAATTAATGAATTTCACCCAATCTATGGTCCAATTGGCCATAATTGGTCCATTTGCCCATATTTTGATCTATTTTACATTTACTCCATCAAATTTCCAATTTTCACCATTAAAATAAATAATATTCACCTATATATTGATTTACAAATTCCGGGCCATTACATTTTTTGGGGTTTAGTGTTTATCGTTTTAGGGTTTTTGGGTTTAGCGTTTTGGGTTTAGGGTTAGAGGGTTTAGGGTTTTAGGTTTTAGGGGTATATACTTTTAGGGTTTTAGGGTTAGAGGGTTGAGGGTTTTAGGTTTTTCGGGTTTTAGGGTTTTGTGTTTTGAGGTTCAGGGTTTAAGGGTTTTTGGATTTGGGGTTTAGGGTTTATCGTTTTAGGGTTTTTGGGTTCAGCGTTTTGGGTTTAGGGTTTATCGTTTTTGGGTTTTTGGGTTTAGCGTTTTGGGTTTAGGGTTAGAGGGTTTTAGGGGTATATACTTTTAGGGTTTTAGGGTTAGAGGGTTTAGGGTTTTAGGGTTTTAGGGTTTTAGGGGTATATAGTTTTAGTGTTTTTGGGGTATAGGGATTTAGGGTTTTAGGGTTTAGGGGTTTAGGGGTTGAGGGTTTTAGGGGTATAGGGTTTAAAGGTTTAAGGGTTTAGGGTGTTAGGGTTTTAGGGTTTAGGATTTAGGGTTTAGAGTTTCAGGGCCTTAGGGTTTTAGGTTTTAGGTTTTAGGGTTTAGGGTTTTCGGGTTTTAGGGTTTTAGGGGTTTAGGGTTTTAGCATTTAGGGTTTAGGGTTTCGGGCTTTAGGATTTTTGGGTTTAGGGTTTAGGGTTTAGGGTTTAATGGTTTTAGGGTTTTAGGGGTTTAGGGTTTTAGGATTAAGGGTTTATGGTTTAGGGTTTTAGGATTTTTGGGTTTAGGGTTTAGGGTTTTATGGCTTTAGGGTTTTAGTGTTTTTGGGGTTTAGGGTTTTAGGGTTTAGAGTTTTGGGTTTAGGGTTTAGGGTTTTAGGGTTTGAGGGTTTTAGGGTTTAGGGTTTAGGGTTTTAGGGCTTTAGCATTTAGGGTTTTAGGATTTTTGGGTTTAGGGTTTACGGTTTAATGAGTTTAGGGTTTTAGGGGTTTAGGGTTTTAGGATTTAGGGTTTATGGTTTAAGGTTTAGGATTTTATGGTTTTAGGGTTTTAGGGTTTTTGGGGTTTAGGGTTTTAGGGTTTAGAGTTTTGGGTTTAGGATTTAGTGTTTAGGGTTTTAGGCTTTGAGGGTTTTAGGGTTTTGGGTTTAGGGTTTAGGGTTTAGGGTTTTAGGGTATGAGGATTTTAGGGTTTAGGGTTTAGGGTTTTTCCGTATTAGGGTTTTAGGGTTTAGGGTTTAGGATTTAGGATTTTAGGGTTATAGGGGTTTTGGATTTAGAGTTCAGGGTTTAGTTTTTAAGGTTTAGGGTTTTATAGTTTTAGGGGTGTAGGGGTTAAGGTTTTAGGGTTTTAGAGTTTAGGGTTTTTGGGGTTTAGGGTTTTAGGGTTTTATGGATTTAGGGTTTTAGGGTTTAGGGTTTAGGGTAATGGGTTTTAGGGTTTAGGATTTTCGGGGTTTAGGGTTTTCGGGGTTAGGGGTTTCGGGGTTAGGGTTTTAGGGTTTAGGGTAATGGGTTTTAGGGTTTAGGGTTTTCGGGGTTTAGGGTTTTCGGGGTTAGGGTTTTCGGGGTTAGGGTTTTAGGGTTTCGGGTTTTCGGGTTTTTCCGTTTTAGTGTTTAGGGATTAGGGTTTATGGTCTTAGGGTTTTAGGGTTTTACAGTTTAGGGTTTATTGTTTAGGTTTAGGTTTTATGGTTTTAGGGTTTAGGGTTTTAAAGGTTTAGGGTTTCAGGGTTTCGGGTTTAGGGTTATAGTGTTTTAGGGTTTTAGGATTTTAGGATTTTAGGCCTAGGGTTTAGGGTTTAGGGTTTAGGGTTTTTAGGTTTTAGGGTTTTAGGGTTTAGGGTTTAGGGTTTAAGGTTTAGGGTTTAGGGTTTTAGGGTTTGAGGGTTTTAGGGTTTAGGGTTTAGGGTTTTAGGGCTTTAGCATTTAGGGTTTTAGGATTTTTGGGTTTAGGGTTTACGGTTTAATGAGTTTAGGGTTTTAGGGGTTTAGGGTTATAGGGTTTAGGGTTTTTAGGTTTTAGGGTTTTAGGGTTTAGGGTTTAGGGTTTAGGGTTTAGGATTTAAGGTTTACGGTTTAGGGATTAGGGTTTAGGGTTTAGGATTTAGGGTTTAGGGCTTTAGGGTTTAGGGTTTTGGATTTAGGGGTTTATGTGTTTAGGGGTTTTGGGTTATAGGGTTTTAGGGTTTAGGGTTTTGGGTTTAGGTTTAGTTTGTAGTTTAGGATTTAGGGCTTAGGGTTTAGTGTTTAGGGTTTTAGGGTTTAGGGTTTTAGGGATTTAGGGTTTAGGGTTTTAGGGATTTAGGGTTTTGTGTTTTAGGCTTTAGTGTTTAGGGTTTAAGGTTTAGGGTTTAGGGGTTTAGGATTTATAGTTTAGGGTTTAGGGTTTAGGTTTTGGGGTTTAGGGTTTAGGGCTTTAGTGTTTTCGCATTTTAGGGATTTAGAATTTTAGGGTTTAGGGTTTAGGCTTTATGATTAATGATTTTTTGGTTTTGGGGTTTAGGGTTTGGGGTTTAGGCTTTTAGGGTTTAGGGTTTTTGGGTTTTGGGGTTTAGTGTTAAGGGTTTTAGGGTTTAGGGTTTAGGGTTTATGGTTTTAGGGCTTTAAGGTTTAGTGTTTAGGGTAATAGGGTTTAGAGTTTTACGGGATTTGTGTTTTAGGGTTTAGGTTTTAGGGCCTTAGATTTTTATAGTTATAGGGTTTTAGGGTTTAGGGTTTTTGGCGTTTTGGAGTTTAGGGTTTAGGTTTTAGGGTTTTAGGATTTAAGGTTTTAGGGTTTAGGGTTTTATAGTTTTCGGGTTTTAGGGTTTTGGATTTTAGGGTTTAGAGTTTAGGGTTTTTGGGTTTAGGGTTTAGGTTTTAGGTTGTTAGGGTTTATGGTTTAGGGTTTATGGTTTTAGGGGTTTATTGTTTTAGGGTTTAGGTTTTAACGTTTTACAATTTAGGGTTTTAGGGGTTTAGGGTTTTAGGGTTTAGGATTTAGGGTTTTAGGGTTTAGGGGTTTAATGTTTAGGGGTTTTGGGTTATAGGATTTTGGGGTCTAGGGTTTGGGTTTAGATTTAGTTTCTAGTTTAGGGTTTGTGGTTTTAGGGTTTAGCGTTTATGGTTTTAAGGTTTTAGGTTTAGGGTTTTGGATTTTAGGCTTTGGGGTTGGCGGTTTTAGGGTTTTACGGGTTAAGGGTTACGGATTTAAGGCTTAGGGTTTTGGGTTTTAGGGTTTTATGGTTTTAGGGGTTTACGGTTTAGTGTTTAGGTTTTAGGGTTGACGGTTTTAGGGTTTTAGGGTTTTTGGGGTTTAGGGTTTAGTATTTAGGGTTTAGGGTTTTAAGATTTTAGGGTTTTAGGGTTGTAGGGTTTAGGGTTTAGGGTTTATGGTTTAGGGTTTAGGGTTTAGGCTGTAGGGTTTTAAGGTTTTTGAGTTTTAGGGTTTAGGGTTTAGGGTTTAGGCTGTAGGGTTTTAAGGTTTTTGAGTTTTAGGGTTTAGGGTTTAAGGTTTAGGTTTTAGGGTTAGGGGATTAGGTTTTTAGGTTTTAGGGTTTTTGTGTTTTAGGGTTTTAGGGTTTAGGTTTTAGGGTTTAGGGTTTAGGGTTTAGGGTTTAGGTTTTAGGGTTTAGGGTTTAGGGTTTAGGGTTTTAGGGTTTTAGGGTTAGGGGTTTACGATTCTAGGGGTTAGGATTTTAGGGTTTTAGGGTTCGGATTTAGGGTTTTAGGGTTTAGGGTATAGGTTTTAGGGTTTTAGGGGTTTAGGGTTTAGGGTTTGGGGTTAAGGTTTAGGTTTTCGGGTTTTGGGATTAGGGTTTAGGGTTTAGGGTTTTGGGTTAGGGCTTCAGGGTTTTAGGGTTTTAGCGGGGTTTCGGGTTTTAGGGTTTTAGGAGGGTTTATGGTTTTTGGGTTACAGGGTTTAGGCTTTAGGGTTTAGGGTTTTAGGGTTTTACGATTTTAAGGTTTTGGGTTTTAGGGTCTTACGCTTTTTGAGTTTAGGTTCAGGGTTTAGGGTTTCGGGTTTAGGTGTTTAGGCTTTAGTGTTAGGGCATAGCGTTTTCGGGTTTTAGGGTTTAGGGTTACAGTTTAGGATTCAGGGTTTTAGGGTTTTAGGGCTTAGGGTTTTAGGGTTTTATGGTTTAGGGTTTGGAGTTTAGGGTTGAGGGTTTAGGGTTTAAGGTTTTAGGGTTTAAGGGTTTTTGGACTTAGGGTTTTAGGGTTTTATGGTTTAGGGTTTGGGGTTTAGGATTGAGGGTTTAGGGTTTAAGGTTTTAGGGTTTAAGGGTTTAGGCTTTTAGGGGTTTAGATTTTAGGGTTTTAGGGTTTAGGATTTAGGGGTTTAGGGTTTACGGTGTTATGGTTTAGGGTATAGGGTTTTAGGGTTTTAGGGGTTTAGGGTTTTGGGTTTAGGGTTTAAGGTTTAGGTTTTAGGGTTCAGGGATTAGGGTTTAGGGTTTAGGGTTTAGGGCTTCAGGATTTAGGGTTTAGGGTTTAGGATTTAGGGGTTTGAGTGTTTAGGGGTTTTGGGTTATATGGTTTTAGGGTTTAGGGTTTTGGGTTTAGATTTTGTCTCTACTTTAGGTTTTAGGGTTTTAGGGTTTAGGGTTTTAAGGTTTCAGGTTTAGGGTTTAGGATTTTAGGTTTTAGGGTTAACGGTTTTAGGGTTTTACGGGTTTACGGTTGAGGATTTAAGGTGTACGGTTTAGGGTTTTGGGGTTTTTAGCGTTTTTGGGTTTAGGGTTTAGGATTTGGGGTTTAGTGCTTAGGTTTTAATGTTTTGGGGTTTAGGGTTTCAGTTTTAGGCTTTAGGGTTTTAGGTCTTAGGGTGTAGGGTTTACGGTTTTTGAGTTTTAGTGTTTTAGGGTTTATGGATTTTGGGGTTTAGTGTTTTAGTGTTTTAGGGTTTAGGGTTTAATTTATTTAGGGATTAGTGTTTAGTGTTTACGGTTAGGGTTTAGGGTTTTAGGGTTTTAGGGTTTAGGGTTTACATTTTTGGTTATAGGGATTAGGGTTTAGGGTTTAGGTTTTAGGGTTTAGGGTTTAGGGTCTAGGATTTAGGGCTTTAGGGTTTTCGGATTTTCGGGTTTTAGGGTTTTGGGGTTTAGGGTTCGGGCTTAGGGTTGAGGATTTATGGTTTTGGGATTTATGGTTTAGGGTTTAGGGTTTTAGGGTTTTTAGGGTTTTGGGTTTAGGGCTTTAGGCTTAGGGTTATGTCTTTTAGGGTCTAGGGTTTAGGGTTTTAGGGTTTTAAGGTTTAGGCTTTTAGGGTTTAGTGTTTTAAGGGATTAGTGTTTTAGGGCTTAGGTTTTAGGGTCTTAGGATTTTACGGTTTTAGGGTTTTAGGGTATAGGGTTTTAAGCGTTTTGGATTTTAGGGTTTAGGTTTTAGGGTTTTAGGGTTTTAAGGTTTAGGGTTTAGGGTTTAGGGTTTCGGGATAGGGTTTAGGGTTTTACGGTTTTAGGGGTTTAGGGTTTCGGATTTAGTGTTTAGGTTTTAGGGTTAACGGTTTTAGGGTTTTGGGGGTTTAGGGTTTACGATTTAGGGTTTAGGGTGTTAAGGTTTTAGGGTTTAGGTCTTAGGGTTTACGATTTAGGATTTAGGGTTTTAGGGTTTAAGGTTTAGGGTTTGGGGATTAGGGTTTAGGGTTTAGGGTTTTAATGTTTTAGGGTTTTATGGTTTAGGGTTTTGGGTTTAAGGTTTAGGTTTTATGGTTTAGGGATTAGGGTTTAGGGTTTAGGGCTTCAGGATTTAGGATTTAGGGTTTAGGGTTTTGGATTTAGGGGTTTATGTGTTTAGGGGTTTTGGGTTATAGGGTTTTAGGGTTTAGGGTTTTGGGTTTAGGTTTAGTTTGTAGTTTAGGATTTAGGGCTTAGGGTTTAGTGTTTAGGGTTTTAGGGTTTAGGGTTTTAGGGATTTAGGGTTTAGGGTTTTAGGGATTTAGGGTTTAGGGTTTTAGGGTTTTGTGTTTTAGGCTTTAGTGTTTAAGGTTTAAGGTTTAGGGTTTAGGGGTTTAGGATTTATAGTTTAGGGTTTAGGGTTTAGGTTTTGGGGTTTAGGGCTTAGGGCTTTAGGGTTTTCGCATTTTAGGGATTTAGAATTTTAGGGTTTAGGGTTTAGGCTTTATGATAAATGATTTTTTGGTTTTGGGGTTTAGGGTTTGGGGTTTAGGCTTTTAGGCTTTTAGGGTTTAGGGTTTTTGGGTTTTGGGGTTTAGTGTTAAGGGTTTAGGGGTTTAGGGTTTTAGGGCTTTAAGGTTTAGTGTTTAGGGTAATAGGGTTTAGAGTTTTACGGGATTTGTGTTTTAGGGTTTAGGTTTTAGGGCCTTAGATTTTTATAGTTATAGGGTTTTAGGGTTTAGGGTTTTTGGCGTTTTGGAGTTTAGGGTTTAGGTTTTAGGGTTTTAGGGTTTAAGGTTTTAGGGTTTAGGGTTTTATAGTTTTCGGGTTTTAGGGTTTTGGATTTTAGGGTTTAGAGTTTAGGGTTTTTGGGTTTAGGGTTTAGGTTTTAGGTTGTTAGGGTTTATGGTTTAGGGTTTATGGTTTTAGGGGTTTATTGTTTTAGGGTTTAGGTTTTAACGTTTTACAATTTAGGGTTTTAGGGTTTAGGATTTAGGGTTTTAGGATTTACGGTTTAGGGTTTAGGATTTAGAGTTTAGGGTTTAGGGTTTAGGGTTTCAGATTTTAGGGTTTCAGGCTTTAGGGTTTTAGGGGTTTAAGATTTTATGATTTAGGGTTTTAGGGTTTTAAGGTTTAGGATTTAGGGTTTTGTGTTTAGGGTTTAAGCTTTTAGGGTTTAGCGCTTTAGGGGTTTAGGATTTTAGGATTTAGGGTTTTAGGATTTAGGGTTTAAGGATTTTAGGGTTTAGGATTTAGGGTTTTAGGGGTTTAGGGTTTAGGGTTTAGGATTTATGATTTAGGGTTTAGGTTTTAGTGTTTTGGGTTTAGGGTTTAGGGCTTTAGGATTTTAAGGTTTTAGGGTTTTAGGGTTTAGGGTTTAGGTTTTAGGGTTTTAGGCTTTTAGGGTTTTAGGCTTTTAGGGGTTTAGTGTTTTAGGGTTTAGGATATAGGGGTTTAGAGTTTAGGGTTTAGGGGTTTAGGGGTTTAGTGTCTTGTGGTTTTGGGTTTAGTATTTTTGGGTTTTAATGGTTTAGTGTTTAGGGGTTTAGGTTTTAGGGGTTTAGGGTTTAGGGTTTAGGTTTTAAGGTTTTAGGATTTTAGGCTTTTAGGGGTTTAGCGTTTTAGGGTTTAGGATTCAGGGGTTTAGAGTTTAGGGTTCGGGTTTAGTGTTTTGTGGTTTTGGGTTTAGGATTTTTGGGTTTTAAGGGTTTAGTGTTTAGGGGTTTAGGTTTTAGGGGTTTAGGGTTTAGGGTTTAGGTTTTAGGGTTTTAGGGTTTAGGGTTTAAATTTTAGGGTTGACGGTTTTAGGGTTTTAGGGTTTAGTGTTTAGGGTTGAGGGTTTAGGGTTGAGGGTTTAGAGTTTAGGCTTTAGAGTTTAGGGTTTAGGGTTTAGTGTTTAGGGTTTAAGGGTTTAGGGTTTAGGGTTTAGGGTTTAGGGTAATGGGTTTTAGGGTTTTCGGGTTTTAGGGTTTAGGGTTTTAGGGTATAGAGTTTATGGTTTTAGGGTTTAGGGTTTTCGGGATTTAGGGTTTAGGGTTTAGGGTTTTAGGATTTAGGGTTTTCGGGTTTTGGTGTTTTAGGGTTTAGGGTTTAGGGTTTAGGGATTAGGGTTTATGGTCTTAGGGTTTTAGGGTTTTACGGTTTAGGGTTTATTGTTTAGGTTTAGGTTTTTTGGTTTTAGGGTTTCAGGGTTTCGGGTTTAGGGTTATAGAGTTTTAGGGTTTTAGGATTTAGGGTTTTAGGATTTTAGGGTTTTAGGCCTTTAGGGTTTAGGGTTTTAGGGTCGTAGGGTTCAAGGTAGGGTTTTTTTATTTAGGGTTTGGGCTGAGGGTTTAGGGTTTAGGATTTAGGATTTAGTGTTTAGGGTTTAGGATTTAGAATTTGGCGTTTAGGTCTTAGGGTTTTAGGGTTTAGGGCTTTAGCGCTTTAGGTTTTAGGGTTTTGGGTTTAGGGTGTTAGGGGTCTAGACTTTAGGGTTTAGGGTTTAGGTTTTAGGTTTTAGGGTTTTAGGGGTTTAGGGTTAGGATTTAGGTTTTAGGGGTTTAGGGTTAAGGTGTTAGGCTTTCCGGATTATAGGGTTCTGGGGTCTTAGGGTTTAGGGTTTAGCGTTTAGGGTTTTAGGGTTTAGGGTTTTCGAGTTTAAGATTTAAGGTTTTAGGGTTTTAGTGTGTAGGGTTTAGGGTTTAGGGGTTTAGGGCTTAGGGTTTGGGTTTAAGAGTTCGGGCTTTATGGTTTTAGGGTTTTACGATTTTAGGGTTTTGGGTTTGGGGTTCAGGGTCTTAAGATTTTACGATTTAGGGTTTTAAGTTTTTTTTTTTTAATTTAGGGTTTAGGGTTTAGGGTATTAGGGTTTTTGAGTTTTAGCCTGTAGTGTTTGGGGTTTAGGGTCTAGGGTCTAGGGTTTAGGGTTTCGGGTTTTTGTTTTATTGTTTTTTTTAAAGTTGACGGTTTTCGCGTTTAAGGGTTTTAGTGTTTTAGGGTTTAGGGTTTATGGTTTACGGTTTAGTGTTTAGGGTTGACAGTTTTAGAGGTTTAGGGTTTAGGATTAACGGTTTAGGGTTTTTTTTTTAAGGGTTAAGGGTTTAGGTTTTAGGATTTTAGTTGTTTAGGGTTTAGGGTTTAGGGTTTAGGTTTCACGGTTGATGGTTTTTTGCTTTTTGGGATTTCGGGTTTAGGGTTGACGGTTTAGGGTTTAGGGTTTAGTGTTTAGGGTTTAGGGTTTAGGGTTTTATGATTTAGGGTTTTGGGTTTAGGGTAAAGGGTTTTAGGGTTTTAGGGTTTAGGGTTTTGGGTTTTAGTGTTTAGAGTTTATGGGTTTGGGGTTTTAGGGTTTAGGCTTTAGGGTTTTAGGGTTTAGGGTTTTAGGGTTTAGGGTTTAGGGTTTTTAGGTTTTTTGGGTTAAGGGATTAGGCTTTAGGGTTTTAGGGTTTAGGGGTTTACGGTTTTAGGGTTTTGATTATATGGTTTTAGTGCTTTAGGGATTTAGGGGTTTACGGTTTTAGGGTTTTGATTATATGGTTTTCGTGCTTTAGGGATTTAGGGGTTTACGGTTTTAGGTTTAGGTTATGGTTTTAGTGTTTTAGGGGTTTAGGGTTAGGTTTAGGTTTTAGGGTATAGGGTTTTGGTTTAGATTTTAGGGTTCTAGGCTTTAGGTTTTACGGTTTTTAGGTTTAGTGTAGCATTTTAGTGTTTAGGGTTTTAGGGTTTAGGGTTTAAGCTTTTGGGGTTTTAGGGTTTAGGGTTTTAGGCGTTTAGGATTTTAGAGTTTTAGGGTATAGGGTTTAGGGTTTTAGGGGTTTAGAGTCTAGGGTTTAGGATTTAGGGTTTCGGTTTTGTAACGCCCGCACCTTTTCACCTTAAATCAGAGTCTATTTTTAAACTTTTTTTCAATAGTGACAAAGGGCGTGGACGTCACGACGCGAGAGTTAAGTCCGAGGTTCTAAAGCCCGGCCCTTAACTGGCCAACCCTACGTGTGCACGAAGAACAGCTCACACGTAGACGTAAGCTCAAGGAAAATTACAACTAAGTGCGGAATTAACAATAAATTCTATCCTACAAATTTGAGATAGCAGGGAAGATAACATTCCTAATATTATCAATACATCACAACGTCTCAACTTCCAAAATAAACCAAAATATAAGAAGTAATCTAATTATACAGTCCGACAAGCTAAACTGTTCAAATATACATTTCCCAAAAATAAACTTTAATAAATTAAACAGTCCGCCTCCCCAAGCCTCTAAGCTTGGCTCCCGTCCGGTCCTTCTGCTCCGGCATTTCCTGCGTCATCAGCTAGGGTAGAAGTAGGGCGTTAGACAACGCGCCTAGGAGGACTCCGAGTAGGGCTAACACATGGATTAGTGATAACAAAGCATATAGATAATATTATAACGAAAAACCATAAAATGAATGCTATGCCATGGGTATTTGTGTTATGAACCCCACCCATCATCCATACCATCATGCTGTCATATCCCCCTTGACAGCAAAACCTCATCAAGATATAAACAATCACAATCATCCCACTGGACGGTTGCCGTCCAGGTATAAACAATCACACATTATCGCCCTTGATGGAAGAACCATCATCAAGGTATCATAATTACATACAACATCCCCGATAAATCAAACACATCACAATATCTCCATGTCTGTTTATCGGTCGCCCCGACGGAGCATGGACTCCGGTTTCATTTCATCCTTCCCCTGTCATATCCCTCCCATGCCATGCATGAGATGTAGATGCCATATGCCATGTAATGAATATAATAACAAACCATGACATTAAAAAATCCCATCAATAAAACATATAACTTGATTATCAAAAATAGATCAAGCAAAGCCATAATAATCACATCATAGCCTTAAAACCCATTTTTAAACCAATCATATGCTTACCAGAATAAATCAAGTAAAAACCCCTACTTAATACATAATTCAAAACCAATCTTAAAGCAAACCATATAATTTCCAAAATAATTCAAAGAAACCATCACTCAATCCATGGCTTACAAAAAGGTTAGAATCCTACCGAATACCGACTAGCGTCCTTTCTCTCTTCCTTTCGATAAACCCGGTCACCGATCGCGCACCGCCTGCGATATCCAATACCTTATTACATACACATAATCAGTCCATATGAACAATCGGTCACTATTTAGGTTTTGTGGGTCCCACTTAATCCATTAGACATTTTAATTACATGAGTGTAAAATCAGCCTCCCAGGCTTTATTTCACCCTACATAATGCTATTACTTAGAATCCCAAAACCCATGATCATCTCCCATGGAGTTCTTCATTTTAGCCATTATTTATGATTTTGCCACTACCTCTTCTCCATGGTTAATCACTCATTCATCCATGCATGATTAAGTCCATAGATGATTCATAGATTTGGATCCATCAATGACCCATCACCCATATCTTAAAATCATTAAAGTCAACCACTTAACTTAACCTAAAGTCCATTACTTTAAACATGTACAAACACATTAACCTTAGGCCATAATGATCTACAATTGAGTCATTAAAATTCAGCCCTTTGAACTTAACCAAATCTCCATTGTCCTTGGTCTTTGGTTACACATTAAATTCATCATAAGTCCCTCCATTGAGAGAACCTAAACCATACACTTGACTTATCATTCCTTAATCACATTTCCATTACAACTAACAACACTAAAAATTAGCCACTTAAACACTCTAAATCCTCATTCATTTCTCACATACATCATACCAAAATTATCCATAAGTTTACCCACAAATGGGTCATGGGTTCGGCCTATCTACACATTTGGACCCATTATAAGCCCTTCCATGAAGGGGCTTAACTTATACATTTAAATCACCATCCTTAATCACATTTAAATCCCTTTTACAACCATCATCAAACCATCATAAAACCATCATTTTCCCCATTTTTTTGTACTCATCTAAAACTACCCTTACACCACCATATGCCATTTTCATGGCTATCATCACTACACCATATCTAACATATAAAACATTTTTCCACCTTCTACAACAATCATCCATTTTAATTTCAAGCTTCAAACATTTGAGAACTCAACCAAGTTAGCAAGTTTAACCAAAGAAAGGGTATCCTCACCAACAACTCTTTCCATCCTTGGTATGGTAGGTACACACCCTCTATTCCTCATCGATACATGTTCATCTAATATGAGCACCATTTTCTCAACAAAGTACATGAGCCGTTCATTTAGATTCAAACCATACATCAAACACAAGTTCTACCCTATAATCTCATCCACAATATAATAATTATAAATCTCATTAACCACATATTAAAAACTATTCATCCATCATCACCCCACACCTATTTCATTCAATTTCATTGATCACATATCATGTATGATCATAATGATAATTCATTTAGGCATTTACACATACACCTAATAGGCAAACTAATCATTCTAATAATTAAAGTGGAGTTTCCCTCATCATCACTATGATCCAAATACCTCTAAGTTCACCAATCACTCTCCATCAATTTCCATAATTTTACACCCATCATCATTACACATACATCACCATAGGGTTCAAAAGCATTCCCCATTTATTTTTCCTCATTTAAATCCCTTTAAAACTCTCTCACATTCATTCATTTAAAACCCTAAAATCATTAACCACCCTCCATGTATTCCATTCTTTAAAACCCTAAAAATTATACCTCACTTGCCATGGCTTCCATTTTAAAACCCTTTAAAATTACCCACATTTAATCATTTAAAAAAAAAACTTAAAACCCTAAATCATTCTCCATGCTTCCATTTTTATAAACCCTAATAAATAAATCAAACATCTACCATGAGGTGTACTTGAGAGAGAGTGAGAGAGGATGGGATGGAAAAATTACCTCAAGCTTTGGTCTTGAAGAGGTGGCCCCAAGTTTGCACTTTTCTTCTCTTCTCTTCTCTTCTAAGTTTCCTTCTTCTTTCTCTTCTTACTTTTCTTCTTCTCTACTTCTTGGAGATGAGGGATGGTGGTGTGGGAGAGCAAGAGAGAAAGAGAATGAAATGAGAGTGAAAAGAGAGTTTTAGGGTTTTTAGGTTTTAGAGTTTAGGGTGTTAGGGGTTTAGGGCTTAGGTTGTACGGTTTAGGGTTTAGGGTTTAGAGTTTAGGGTTTAGGGTTAAGGGTTTAGAGTTTTCAATTTTGTGTTTAAGTTTTTAGGCTTTAGGGTTTTAGGGGTTTAGGGTTTAGTGTTTAGGTTTTTTGGTTTAGGGTTTTGGGTTTGGTGTTTAGATTTTAGGATTTAGGTTTACGGTTTAGGGTTTTAAGGTTTTAGGGTTGTAGGTTTTTAGGGTTTAGGGTTTTAGGGTTTTAGGATTTTTCTGTTTTATGGTTTAGGATTTAAGGTTTTTGGGTTTTCGGGATTTAAGGTTGAGGGTTTTTGGGCTTTAGGGCTTAGGTTTTAGGGTTTAGGGTTTTAGGGTTTTAGGTTTTTAGGGTTTCGGGTTTTAGGGTTTTAGGGTTTAGGGTTTAGGTATTAGGACTTTAGGTTTTAGGGTTTAGGGGTTTTGGATTTTAGGGTTTTTGGGTTTTAGGGTTTCTGATTTGGGGTTTAGGGTTTAGCGTTTTAGGATTTTAGGGTTTTAGGGTTTAGGGTTTTACGGGTTAAGGGTTTTAGGGTTTAGGATTTTAGGGCTTTAGGGTTTAGGGTTTAAGGTTTAGGGTTTTAGGGTTGTAGGCTTTTAGGGTTTAGATTTTTAGGGTTTTAGGGTTGTAGGGTTTAGGGTTTAGGGTTTTTGGATTTTACTGTTTATGGTTTAGGATTTTGGGTTTTTTGGTTTTCGAGATTTTGGTAGGGTTTTAGGGTTTTAGGGTTTTTGGATTTAGGGTTTTAGGGTTTTAGGGTTTAGGGTTTAGGATTTTAATGTTTTAGTGGGTTAGGGTTTTAGGGTTTTCGGGTTGTAGGCTTTTAGGGTTTAGGGTTTTAGGATTTTAGTGTTTTATGGTTTAGGATTTAGGGTTTTAGGGTTTTCGGAAGTTCATGCTTAGGGTTTTAGGGCTTAGATTTTAATGTTTAGTGTTTAGGGTTTAGGGTTTAGGAGTTTAGGGTTTTTGGGTTTTAGGGGTTTAGGGTTTTAGGGGTTTGGGTTTAGGGTTTAGGTATTAGGGTTTAGGTTTTAGGGTTTAGGGGTTTAGGATTTTAAGGTTTAGGGTTTTAGGATTTAGGATTTAGGGTTTTACGGTTAGAGTTTTAGGGTTTTAGGGTTTAGGGTTTTGGGGGTTTAGGGTTTAGGGTTGAGGGTTTAGGGTTTAGGATTTACGTTTTAGGGTTTATGGTTTAGCATTTAGGGCTTAGGGTTTAAGGGTTTAGGGTTTAGGGTTTAGGGTTTGGGGTTTAGGGTTTAGGATTTAGGGTTTTAGGGTTTAGGGTTTAGGGTTTGGGGTTTAGCGTTTAGGATTTAGGGTTTTAGGGTTTAGGATTTAGAGTTTAGGGTTTAGGATTTTGGGTTTAAGGTTTTAGGATTTTAGGGTTTTAGGGTGTCGGATTTAGGGTTTAGGGTTTAAGGTTTTAGGGGTTTAGGGTTTAGGGTTTAAGGTTTTAGGATTTTCCGGTTTTAGAGTTTCGGGTTTTAGAGGTTTAGGGTTTAGGGTTTTGTGTTTAGGGTTTAGTGTTTCGGGTTTTAGGGCTTAGGGTTTAGGGTTTAGGGTTTAACGGTTTAAGGTTTAGGGTTTAAGTGTTTAGCGTTTAGGGTTTAGGATTTTAGGGTATAGAGTTTAAGGGTTTTTGGCTTTAGGTTTTTTGGGTTTTGGGTTTTAGGTTTTTAGGGTTTTAGGAACTTAGGGTTTAGGGTTTTAGGGCTTTAGGGTTTTTGCGTTTAGGGTTTAGGTATTAGGGTTTAGGTTTTTGTGTTTAGGGTTTAGGGTTAAGGGTTTTAGGGTTTAAGGTTTAGGGTTTAGGGTTTACGATTTAGGGTTTTATGATTTTAGGGTTTCAGTTTTTAGGGTTTTAGGGGTTTAGGATTTAGGATTTAGGGTTTAGGGTTTTAGGATTTCAGGGTTTAGGGTTTAGGGTTTTTGTGATTTAGTATTTAGGGTAAGTTTTTCGGGTTTAGGGTTACAGTGTTTTAGGCTTTAGGGTTTAGGGTATGGGGTTTAGGGTTTACGGTATGGGGTTTAGGGTTTAGGGTTTAGGGTATGGGGTTTTGGGTTTAAGGGTTTAGGGTTTTATGGTTTAAGGTTTTAGGGGTTTAGGGTTTTAGGGTTTAGGATACAGGGTTTTGTGGTTTAGGGT
The DNA here is from genome assembly GCA_022113865.1 of Chimonanthus praecox. Taxonomy (NCBI): domain Eukaryota; kingdom Viridiplantae; phylum Streptophyta; class Magnoliopsida; order Laurales; family Calycanthaceae; genus Chimonanthus; species Chimonanthus praecox. Next base: position 22,091,204 of record CM039096.1, on the reverse strand, counting down.
TTTAGGGTTTAAGGTTTTTGGGTTTTAGGGGTTTAAGGTTTTAGGGTTTTAGGGGTTGAGGGTTTAGGGTTTAGCATTTAGGTTTTAGGGTTTAGGGTTTAGCGTTCAGGGCTTTAGGGTTTAAGGGTTTTGGGTTTAGGGTTTAGCGTTTGCGGTTTATGGTTTACGGTTTAGGGTTTAGGGTTTAGGATTTAGGGTTTAGGGTTTAGGGTTTAGGGTTTAGGGTTTAGGATTTAGGGTTTAGGGTTTAAGGTTTTTGGATTTTATTGTTTTAGGGTGTTGGATTTAGGGTTTACGGTTTAGGTTTTAGGGTGTCGGGTTTAAGGTTTTAGGGTTTTCGGATTTTAGAGTTTAGGGTTTTAGAGGTTTAGGGTTTAGGGTTTAGGGTTTAGGGTTTAGGGTTTTAGAATTTTAATGTTTTATTGTAATGGCCCGAAATTTTTAAATCAATAAATATGTGGTTATTATTTATTTTAATAGTGGAAATGGGAAATTTGATGGAATAAATGGTAAATGGACCAAAATTTGGACAAAGGCCCAACTCGGGCCCAATAGATTATGGATTGGATTTAAATTCATTTAAAGGGTCAATGATGGTCAATTGGGCCAAGGATGGTCAAATTGGGCCTAATACCCACTTGGGACCCAATGGATTAAGATAATGTAAGCCCTAAGATAAATGTGTATGGATAAATGTAATTGGGCCATGGGCCCAATGAGGATCCAATTGGTTGGAATGGACTTAGTTAAAGCTAAATCACCTAAGTTGGTGATGGAATTAGACCAAGGTGATGTGGCCAATTGGGATCCACCTCCACCTCACCAAGTGAGGTGGCGTGTGGACCAAGAGTTGGTGGGGCCGGCCACCATGGTTGACTTGGTCAACCATGGGTGGATACATGGAGGAAATTTAAGGAAAGGTAATTAGATTAAATAAGAAATAATTAATCTAGGCTAAGGATTTAATTAATCACATTAGTTAAGTTGGTCAAATAAGTCAAATGGTGGTTTTTATCAAACACAAACCACCCAAAGAAACACACCAACGTTGGCTTGGTGATGGTTATCGCAACCACCACCATAAAGTATAAAAATATCTTATGGGGTTGGTGAGGAAAAAGTAATGGTGGAATAAAGTTTAAGAAAACAAAAAGGAGTTGTTTTTATCTTAACTCTCAAACCCTAATCTCATTTCACTCTCTTGCTCTCCCACACCACCGTCCTTCATCTCTAAGGAAAAAGAAGAAGAAAATTAAGAAAGGAAGAGGAGAAGAGAAGAAAGAAGAGAAGAGGTGCAAGCATGGTCCACCATTCTAAGGTCAAGATCTACCATCTTCTTCTCATCATCTCCTCCTTTCCCTCTCTCAAGCAAACCCTACCATGGCCAAACCCAAGATTGGGCGTTTCTCATCTTAATCAAGCATCCTAGACGATTAAACAAGGAGAGGAAGGAGAAAGGAGGCTAAGGAAGTTGACGGGAGTGGCGGAAGTCGGAGGAGACGACGGATTGTGAGTATTTCTTAAACAAGAAATTTTGGATTTTTAGGGTTTAAGATGTGGGATTCATTTTGTAAATTTAATGGCGGCCAAATGATTTTATGCCATGGATTTTAAATCCATCAATTTGAAGGATGGAAAATGGGCAAACCCCTAATGGATAAATTAAGGTTAAGAACAAATTAAATGGATTAAAGGTATTATGAAATTAAATTAATTAAGCATGGAGAAAGGTTTATGATTTTGAGGTTTTTAATGATTAAATGTTGGAAGATTAAAAAAGGGGTTTTTATGAGAAAACCATGGTGGGTGATTAGGTAATGTGTGATTTTCTTAGGGTTTTAAGGAATGGAGGACATTGTGTAATTTAAATTGATTAAGAATGGAAGCATGGAGAATAGTTTAGAATTTTAAATGCTTAATGATTAAATGTTGCAAATTTAAAGAATTATGAAGGAGTTTATGAATGATGTGAATGATTTGGTGGCCTTAAAAAGGCATGAATGGACAATGATCCAATGGTGGATTAATGGTTATGAATTATGGAAAAATAAATGGGAAATGTGGGTGGTGTTGATGGACCAAAAGGGACCCAATGTTATTAGTTGTAATGGGAATATGGCTAGGTTTATGGACTTGAATGTGATTAAGAATGATGATTTAAGTGTATAAATTAAACCCTTCATGGAAGGGCTTGTGATGGGTACAAATGTGGTAAATAAGCCTAAGAAAATAATGGGAAATTGGGATGGACTAAGTATTTTGGAACCATGGAAAACAAATGGGGAATGTAGCTAAGTTGATAGACTCAAAATATATTTAATGTTGGTGGTTTTGGAATGTACCAAAATGAACCTAGTGTTGATATTTTGTAATGGACTCTAATGTAGTAAAAGATGACGGTTTAAGTGTGTGAATTAGACCCCTTCATGGAGGGACTTGTGATAAATTCAAATGTGTAACAATGGATCCAAGAAAAATGGGAAAAGGATACCATGGGTTCGGCCATGGTGTATGGCCGAACCCATGGCCCATTTGTGAGCCTTTTGATGGGTTAGATTGGAGTATGAATGTGTTTAAATTGATTGGGATTATGTTAAGTTAAGGACTCATTTTTAATGAGTTCATGTTATGGTTGATAGGTCACTAATAGATCTAAGTTATGAATCAATTTTGGACTTAAGTGTGGCTAAGTTAATAGACTTTAATGTGATTAAGGGTGATGATTCAAATGTGTAAATAGGCCAAAGAAAGAATGAGGTAAAGACATCATGGGTTCGGCCATGGTGTATGGCCGAACCCATGACCCATTTGTGGGTAAAATTATGGATTAAAATTTGGTATTATGTTTGGGAGAAATGAATGAGGGTGAGAGTATTTAAATGCCTAGTTTTCTAGTGTAGTTATGTTATGGGTAATAATACATCAATGGACCCATTTTGTGAACCAATTAAGGCCTAAGATTAATGTGTATTTGTAGGTTAGGTTAATTAAGTGGTTAATTGCTAATGTTCTTATGTCATGGTTAATGAGACATCAATGGACCCATTTTTGTGAACCAATGGATAGGCTAAGATTAAAGTCTATGGATATGCTTTAGCTAATGGGAATTAGGTTCAGATATGGTTGTATCTCATGATTGGTAAGTGTATGGATCAATTATGAATAAAGGGAATGAGTGGATAATGGACTCATTGCGGTTTCAATGCATGATGTAAACCCCATGGAAAGATTTGATGAATTGGGTATTTTGAACCCATGATCCATTAGCCATTTAAAGGTTTAAGTATGGGGTTTTGTATGGGTTTAAAGGAATAAGGATTAGGTCAATAAAAGGACTAATTTTATGATCACATGATATGATTGTTGGGTCATTAACGGACCTAAGTTATGGATCATTAATGGGTCTAAGTTATGGATCCATTATAGACCATAATGTATGTGGAAGAGGGAATGAATTATCCATGGAAGGGTAATGGCAAAATCGTAAATATTGGCCAAAATGAGGAAAACCCACTAAGACATGATGTATGGGCTTAGAAATGGGTAAAACATGGACTAATTGTTAATATGTAATAAGGTACCGGACGTCGCAAGCGGTACGCGGATCGGCGATTGGGTCTATCGGGCGGAAACGAAAGAAAGAACGCTAGTCGGTATTTGGTAGGATTCTAACCTTTTTGTAAGCCATGGATTGAGTGATGGTTTCTTTGAATTATTTTGGAAATTATATGGTTTGTTTTAAGATTGGTTTTGAATTATGTATTATGTAGGGGTTTTTACTTTATTTATTCTGGTAAGCATATGAGTGGTTTAAAATGGGTTTTAAGGCTATGATGTGATTATTGAGGCTTTGCTTGATCTACTTTTGATAATCAAGTTATATGTTTTATTGATGGGATTTTTAAATGTCATGGTTTGTTATGATATTCATTACATGGCATATGGCATCTACATCTCATGCATGGCATGGGAGGGATATGACAGGGGAAGGATGAAACGAAACCGGAGTCCATGCTCCTTCGGGGCGACCGATAAACAACCATGGGGATATTCTGATGTGTTTGACTCATCAGGGAGGTTACTATGGGCTCTATGATATGTTGATAAGGTTATTCAAACAAGAATATTACTATGTCTTATTATACCTTGATGATGGTTTTTCCATCAAGGGGGAAGTTGTATTTATTGTTATACCTTGATGATGGTTCTTCCATCAAGGGGGATGCCTAGTGTGGACCACATCTTAATGAGGCTTTTCCATCAAGTGGGTCATGGCATGATGATGGTATGGATTTTATTTGGAACACTATGTATGGTTGAAAAAGGGACATTGTACAATGATGATGAGATTGATGGGTGGGATTCATGACATAGAACGCCCATTGCATGACATTGCCCAAAGTGCATGGTTTTATTATAATATTATCTATATGCTTTGTTATCACTAATCCATGTGTTAGCCCTACTTGGAGTCCTATTGGGCGCGTTGTCTAACGCCCTACTTCTACCCTAGCTGATGATGCAGGAGATGGCAGAGCGGAAGAACGAGACGGGAGCCCAGCTGAGGAGGTTGGGAAGGCGGTCTAGCTAGTTTTCTAATGTTTATTTTAGATAATGTAATTTGAAGTAGCTTAATTTGTTGGAAATGTAATAAGTTTAGATTACTTGTTATGTTTTGGAATTTACGTTGGACATTATGAATTTCGAAGCACTTTAGTAATTTAATGAATGTCATCTTCCCTGCTATCTAAAAGTTGTAGGTTAGCCTCTATTGTAATTTCCGCACTTAGGGTAGTATTCCTTGAGCTTATGTCTACGCGTGAACCGTTCTCCGTGGACTTTGTTCCACGCACACATAGGGTTGGCCAGTTAAGGGCTGGGCTTTAGAAGCTCGGACTTAACTCGCGTCGTGACGTCCGCGCCCTTTGTCACTATTGATATTGAAAAAAAAAAATTAGACTCTGATTTTGGTGAAAAGGGGTGGGCGTTACATTTATGGTTTAGGATATAGGGTTTTTTGGGTTTTCGGGATTTAAGGTTTAGGGTTTTCGGATTTTAAGGGTTTAGGGGTTAGGATTTAGGGTTTAGGGTTTTAGGATTTCAGGGTTTAGGGTTTAGGGTTTAGGGTTTTAGGGTAGTGTAAGGTTTCGGGTTTAGGGTTTTAGGGTTTAGGGTATGGGGTTTAGGGTAGGGGTTTAGGATTTTAGGGTTTATGGTTTTGGGATTTAGGATTTATGGTTTTATGGTTTTGGGTTTTAGGGTTTTCGGGGCTTTTAGGGTTTTAGGGGTTTAGAGTTTTAGTGGTTTAGGGTTTACGGTTTAGGATTTAGGTTTTAGGGTTTAGGGTTTAGTGTTTAGGGCTTTAGGGTTTAAGGGTTTTGGGTTAGGGTTTAGGGTTTAGGTATTAGGGTTTAGGTTTTAGGGTTTAGGGTTTTATTGTCTTACGGTTTAGGGTGTTAGGGGTTTTGGATTTTAGGGTTTTAGGGTTTAGGGTTTGAGGATTTTTACGTTTTTGGGTTTGTGGGTTTTAGGGTTTCGGATTTGGGGTTTAGCGTTTAGGGTTTTTAGATTTTACTGTTCTATGGTTTAGGATTTAGGGTTTTTTGGTTTTCTGGATTTTAGGTTTAAGGTTTAGGGTTTTAAGGTTTTAGGGTTTTAGGGTAGTAGGCTTTTAGGGTTTAGGTTTTTAGGGTTTTAGGGTTTCGGGGTTTAGGCTTTTTGGATTTTACTGTTTTATGGTTTAGGATTTAGAGTTTTCTGGTTTTCGGGATTTTAGGTTTAGGATTTTAGGGTTTTAGGGGTTTAGGGCTTAGGTTTTAGGGTTTATGATTTAGGGTTTGGGGTTTTAGGGTTTTAAGTTTTTAGGGTTTAGGGTTTTAGGGTTTAGGGTTTAGGATTTTAATGTTTCAGTGGGTTAGGGCTTTATGGTTTAGGGTTTTTGGGTTTTGGGCTTTCGGATTTTAGGGTCGTAGGCTTTTAGGGTTTAGGGTTTTATGATTTTAGTGTTTTATGGTTTAGGATTTAGGATTTTAGGATTTTCGGGATTTCATGTTTAGGGTTTTAGGGGTTTAGGGTTTAGGATTTAGGGTTTAGGGTTTTAGGCTTTTGGGGTTTAGGGTTTTAGGGTTTTGGGGTTTAGGGTTTAGGGTTTAAGGTTTTAGGGATTTAGTGTTTAGGGTAAGGTTTTCGGGTTTAGGGTTTAGGGTTTAGGGTTTAGGGTTTACGTTATGGGGTTTAGGGTTTAGGGCATGGGGTTTAGGGTTTAAGGTTTTAGAGTTTTATGGTCTAAGGTTTTAGGGGTTTAGGGTTTTAGGGTTTAGGATATAGGGTTTTACGGTTTAGGGTTTTAGGGTTTTTGGGTTTTAGGGGTTTAGGGTTTTAGGGGTATAGGGTTTGGGGTTTAGGATTTAGGTTTTAGGGTTTAGGATTTATCGTTTAGGGCTTTAGGGTTTAAGGGTTTAGGGTTTAGTGTTTACCATTTATGGTTTAAGGTTTAGGGTTTGGGGTTTAGGATTTAGGATTTTATAGGGTTTAGGGTTTAGGGTTTAGGGTTTAGGGTTTAGGGTTTAAGGTTTTTGGATTTTAGTGTTTTAGGGTCTTGGATTTAGGGTTTAGGGTTTAGGTTTTAGGGTTTTAGGGTTTAGGGTTTAGGGTTTTAGGGTTTTCGAGTTTTAGAGTTTAGGGTTTTAGAGGTTTAGGGTTTAGGGTTTAGTGTTTAGGTTTTTTGGTTTAGAGTTTAGGGTTTAGGGTTTAGGGTTTCAGGGTTTAGGGTTTAGGGTTTAGGATTTAGGGTTTAGGGTTTTAGGGTAGTGTAAGGTTTTTGGATTTAGGGTTTTAGGGTTTAGGGTTTAGGGTATCGGGTTTAGGATAGGGGTTTAGGATTTTAGGGTTTATGGTTTTGGTATTTAGGATTTAGGGTTTTAGGGTTTTAGGGGTTTAGGGTTTTAGTGGTTTAGGGTTTAGGGTTTAGGGTTTAGGGTTTAGGATTTAGGTTTTAGGGTTTAGGGTTTAGCGTTTAGGGCTTTAGGGTTGAAGGGTTTAGGGTTTGGGGTTTTGGGTTTAGGATTTAAGGTCTTAGGGTTTAGGGTTTAGGGTTTAGTGTTTAGGGTTTAGGGTTTAAGGTTTTAGGATTTTTGGGTTTTAGGCTGTAGGATTTAGGGTTTAGGGTCTAAGGTTTTACGGTTTTAGGGTTTAGGGATTAAGGTTTTATGGTTTTCTGGTTTTAGAGGTTTAGGGTTTCGGGTTCAGTGTTTAGGACTTACTATTTCGGGTTTTAGGGTTTTGTGGTTTTAAGGTTTTAAGGTTTAGGGCTTTAGGGGTTTAGGGTTTAGGGGTTAAAGGGTTTTAGGGTTTTCAGGTTTAGGGTTTAGGGTTTTCGGTTTTTGGTTTAAGGTTTAAGGTTTTGGGTTTAGGGTTTAGTGCTTTACGGTTTTAGGGTATTATGGTTTTAAGGTTTAGGGTTTATTTTTTTGGGTTAAGGGTTTAGCGTTTAGGGTTTTAGGGCTTAGGGTTTAGGGTTTTGGGTTTAAGGTTTTTAGGTTTTTTGTTTAGGGTTTAGGATTTTAGGGTTTCCGGGTTTTGGGTTCTTGATTTCGGGTGAAGGTTTTAGGGTTTAGGGTTTTGGGTTCTGGGTTTAGGGTTTAAGGTTTACGGTTTAGGGTTTAAGGTTTAGGGATTTAGGGTTTTAGGGTATTATGGTTTTAAGGTTTAGGTTTAGGGTTTATTTTTTAGGGTTAAGGGTTTAGGGTTTAGGCTTTTAGGGTTTAGGGTTTAGGGTTTTAGGGTTTTAGGGTTTAGGATTTAATGTTTTAGGGTTTTTGTGTTTTAGAGTTTCGGGTGTTAGGGGTTTAGGGTTTATGTTTTACGGTTTAGGGTTTAGGGTTTAGAGTTTAGGGTTTAGAGTTTTCGGTTTTGTGTTTAAGTTTTTGGGGTTTAGGGTTTAGTGTTTAGCTTTTTGGTTTAGGGTTCTGGGTTTCGGGTTTAGGATTTTAGGGTTTAGGGTTTAGGGTTTAGGGTTTTAGGGTTTTAGCGTTGTAGGTTTTTTAGGGTTTAGGGTTTTAGGGTTTTAGGGTTTAGGGTTTTAGGATTTTACAGTTTTATGGTTTAGGATTTAGGGTTTTTATGTTTTCGGGATTTAAGGTTGAGGGTTTTGGGCTTTAGGGCTTAGGTTTTGGGGTTTAGGGTTTTAGGTTTTTAGGGTTTCGAGTTTTAGGGTTTTATGGTTTAGGGTTTAGGTATTAGGGTTTAGGTTTTAGGGTTTAGGGTTTAGGGTTTTATTGTTTTACGGTTTAGGGTTTTAGGGGTTCAGGGTTTTATTGTTTTACGGTTTAGGGTGTTAGGGGTTTTGGATTTTAGGATTTTAGGGTTTCGAATTTGGGATTTAGGGTTTAGGGTTTTAGGGTTTTATTGTTTTACGGTTTAGGGTTTTAGGGGTTTTGGATTTTAGGGTTTTAGGGTTTAGGGTTTGAAGGTTTTTGCGTTTTTAGTTTTGTGGGTTTAGGGTTTCGGATTTGGGGTTTAGGGTTTTAGGGTTTTAGGGTTTAGGGTTTTACGGGTTAAGGGTTTTAGGGGTTTAGGATTTTAGGGCTTTAGGGTTTAGGTATTAGGGTTTAGGGTTTTAGTATAATAGGGTTTAGGGTTTAAGGTTTAGGATTTACGCTTTAGTGTTTTATGATTTTTGGACTTCAGTTTCGAGGGTTTTAGGGGTTTAGGATTTAGGATTTAGGGTTTAGGGTTTTAAAGTTTTAAGGTTTTAGGGTTTTAGGGTTTGGGGTGGGGTTTTCGGGTTTAGGGTTTAGGGTTTAGGGTTTAGGGTTTTAGGGTGTTAGAGTTTATGGTTTAGGGTTTAGGGTTTTAGGGTTTAGGGTTTAGGGTTTTAGGGTTTTAGGTTTTTAGGATTTAGGGTTATAGGGTTTTTGGGTTTAGAGTTTAGGTATTAGGGTTTAGGTTTTAGGGTTTAGGGTTTTAATGTTTTAGGGTTTAGGGTTTAGGGTTTAGGCTTTTAGTGTTTAGGGTTTAGGGTTTAGGGTTTAGGGTTTGTGGTTTTAGGATTTTAGGGTTTTAGGCTTTAGGATTTAGGGTTTAGGGTTTAAGGTTTAAGGTTTTACGGTTTTAGGGATTAGGGATTAAGGTTTTAGGGTTTTCTGGTTTTAGAGGTTTAGGGTTTAGGGTTCAGTGTTTGGGATTTACTGTTTTGGGTTTTAGGGTTTTGAGGTTTTAAGGTTTTAAGGTTTAGGGCTTTAGGGGCTTAGGGTTTAGGGGTTAAAGGGTTTAAGGGTTTAAGGTTTTAGGGTTTTAGTGTTTTCGGGTTTTGGGTTCTGGATTTCGGGTTAAGGTTTTTAGGGTTTAGGGTTTTGGGTTTAAGGTTTAGGGTTTTAGGATTTTACTGTTTTATGGTTTAGGATTTAGGGTTTTTGGGTTTTCGGGATTTAAGGTTTATGGTTTTCGTGTTTTAAGTGTTTAGGATTTAGGATTTAGGGTTTAGGGTTTTAGGGTTTCAGGGTTTAGGATTTAGGATTTAGGGTTTAGGGTTTTAGGATTTCGGGGTTTAGGATTTAGGATTTAGGGTGTACGGTTTTAGGGTTTTAGGGTTTAGGGTTTGGGGTTTAGGGTTTTGGGGTTTAGTGTAAGATTTTCGGGTTTAGGGTTTTAGGGTTTGGGGTTAGGGTATGGGGTTTAGGGTAGGGGTTTAGGATTTTAGGGTTTATGCTTTTAGGATTTAGGATTTAGGGTTTTACGGTTTTGGGATTTAGGGTTTTTGGGGGTTTTAGGGTTATAGAGGTTTAGGGTTTAGGGTTTTAGAGGTTTAGGGTATAGGGTTTTAGAGGTTTAGGGTTTAGGGTTTTAGAGGTTTAGGGTTTAGGGTTTAGGGTTTAGGATTTAGGTTTTAGGGTTTAGGGTTTAGCATTTAGGGCTTTAGGGTTTAAGGGTTTTGGATTAGGGTTTAGGGTTTAGGTATTAGGGTTTAGGTTTTAGGGTTTATGGTTTAGGGTTTTATTGTTTTACGGTTTAGGGTGTTAGGGGTTTTGGATTTTAGGGTTTGAGGATTTTTGCATTTTTGGGTTTGTGGGTTTTGGGGTTTCAGAATTGGGGATTTAAGGTTTAGGGTTTTTGGATTTTACTGTTTTATGGTTTAGGATTTAGGGTTTTTTGGTTTTCGGGATTTTAGGTTTAGGGTTTAGGCTTTAAGGTTTAGGGTTTTAGGGTTGTAGGGTTTTAGGCTTTTAGTGTTTAGGTTTTTAGGGTTTTCGGGTTTAGAGTTTAGGGTTTAGGGTTTTTCGATTTTACTGTTTTATGGTTTAGGATTTAGGGTTTTTTGGTTTTCGGGGTTTTAGGTTTAGGGTTTAGGGTTTAGGGCTTAGATTTTAGGGTTTATGATTTAGGGTTTAGGGTTTTAGTGTTTTAGGTTTTTAGGGTTTAGGGTTTTAGGGTTTTAGGGTTTTAGGGTTTAGGGTTTTAGGGTTTTAGGTTTTTAGGGTTTAGGGTTTAAGGGTTTTAGGGTTTAGGGTTTTAGGGGTTAGGGTTTAGGATTTTAATGTTTTAGTGGGTTAGCGTTTTAGGGTTTAGGGTTTAGGGTTTTAGGGTTTTGAGTTTTCGGGTTTTAGGGTCGTAGGCTTTTAGGGTTTAGGGTTTTACGATTTTTGTGTTTTATGGTTTAGGATTTAGGGTTTTAGGATTTTCGGGATTTCATTTTTGGGTTTTAGGGGTTTAGGGTTTAGGATTTAGGGTTTAGGGTTTTAGAGTTTTAGGGTTTAGGGTTTTAGGGATTTAGTGTTTAGGGTAAGATTTTCGGGTTTAGGGTTAAGGGTTTAGGTTTAGAGTTTACGTTATGGGGTTTAGGGTTTAAGGTTTTAGGGTTTTATGGTTTAAGGTTTTAGGGGTTTAGGGTTTTAGGGTTTCGGATATAGGGTTTTGCGCTTTAGGGTTTTAGGGTTTAAGGTTTTAGGGGTTTAGGGTTTCAGGGGTATAGGGTTTAGGGTTTAGTATTTAGGTTTTAGTGTTTAGGATTTAGCGTTTAGGGCTTTAGGGTTTCAGGGTTTAGGGTTTAGGGTTTACCATTTCTGGTTTAAGGTTTAGGGTTTAGGGTTTAGGATTTATTGTTTTAGGGTTTAGGGTTTAGGGTTTAGGGTTTAAGGTTTAAGGTTTTTGGATTTTAGTGTTTTAGGGTCTTGGATTTAGGGTTTAGGGTTTTAGGGTTTAGGGTTTAGGTTTTAGGGTTTTCGGTTTTCGGGTTTTAGAGTTTAGGGTTTTAGAGGTTTAGGGTTTAGGGTTTAGAGTTTAGGTTTTTTGCTTTAGGGGTTAGGGTTTTAGGATTTTACTGTTTTATGGTTTAGGATTTAGGGTTTTTGGGTTTTCAGGATTTGAGGTTTAGGGTTTTCGGGTTTTAAGGGTTTAGGGTTTAGGGTTTTAGGGTTTTAGGGTTTAGGGTTTTGGGTTTTAGGGTAGTGTAAGGTTTTCGCGTTTAGGGTTTTAGGGTTTAGGGTTTAGGGTATGGGGTTTAGGGTAGGGGTTTAGGATTTTAGGGTTTATGGTTTTGGGATTTAGGATTTAGGGTTTTAAGGTTTTTAAGTTTTAGGGTTTTTGGGGCTTTTTAGGGTTTTAGGGGTTTAGGGTTTTAGTGGTTTAGGGTTTAGGATTTAGGTTTTAGGGTTTAGGGTTTAGTGTTTAGGGCTTTAGGTTTGAAGGGTTTAGGGCTTTGGGTTTAGGATTTAAGGTCTTAGGGTTTAGGGTTTAGGGTTTAGGTTTTAGGGTTTAAAGTTTTAGGATTTTAGGGTTTTAGGCTGTAGGATTTAGGGTTTAGGGTTTAAGGTTTTACGGTTTTAGGCTTTAGGGATTAAGGTTTTATGGTTTTCTGGTTGTAGAGGTTTAGGGCTTCTGGTTCAGTGTTTAGGATTTACTATTTCGGGTTTTAGGGTTTTGTGGTTTTAAGGTTTTAAGGTTTAGGGCTTTAGGGGTTTAGGATTTAGGGGTTAAAGGGTTTAAGGGTTTAGGGTTTTAGGGTTTTTGTTTTAGGGTTTTAGGGTTTTTAGGTTTAGGGTTTAGGGTTTTGGGTTTTTGGTTTAGGGTTTAAGGTTTTGGGTTTAGGGTTTAGGGTTTAATGCTTTACGGTTTTAGGGTATTATGGTTTTAAGGTTTAGGGTTAAGGGTTTATTTTTTTGGGTTAAGGGTTTACGGTTTAGGGTTTTAGGGTTTACGGTTTAGGGTTTTGGGTTTAAGGTTTTTAGGTTTTATGTTTAGGGTTTAGGATTTTAGGGTTTTCGGGTTTTGGGTTCTGGATTTCGGGTTAAGGTTTTAGGGTTTAGGGTTTTGGGTTTAGGGTTTAGGGTTTAAGGTTTAGGGTTTAGGGTTTAACGTTTAGGGATTTAGGGTTTTAGGGTATTATGGTTTTAAGGTTTAGGGTTTAGGGTTTATTTTTTAGGGTTAAGGGTTTATGATTTAGGCCTTTAGGGTTTAGGGTTTAGGGTTTTAGGGTTTTAGGGTTTATGATTTAATGTTTTAAGGTTTTTGTGTTTTAGAGTTTAGGATGTTAGGGGTTTAGGGTATATGTTTTACTATTTAGGGTTTAGGGCTTAGAGTTTTCGTGTTTAAGTTTTTAGGGTTTTGGTTTTTAGGGGTTTAGGGTTTAGTGTTTAGGTTTTTTGGTTTAGGGTTTTGGGTTTGGGGTTTAGGATTTTAGGGTTTAGGGTTTAGGGTTTTAGGGTTTTAGGGTTGTAGGTTTTTAGGGTTTAGGGTTTTAGGGTATTAGGATTTTACTGTTTTATGGTTTAGGATTTAGGGTTTTTGGGTTTTCGGGATTTAAGGTTGAGGGTTTTTGGGCTTTAGGGTTTGGGTTTTAGGGTTTGGTGCTTTAGGGTTTTCGGATTTTAGGGTTTTATGGTTTTAGGGTTTAGGCTTTAGGCTTTAGGGCTGAGGATTTCATGGTTTTGGGATTTAGGGTTTAGGGTTTTAGGCACTAGGTTTTAGGATTTTAGGGTTTAGGATTAAGGGTTTCTGGGTTTAGGGTTTTAGGGTTAGTGTTTTGGGCATTTTGGGCTTTAGGGATTAGATTTTAGGGTTTTAGAGTTTAGGGATTAGGGACTAGGGTTTAGGGCTTAGTGTCTAGGTTTTAGGGTTGACGGTTTTAGGGTTTTAGTCTTGTTGGGGTTTAGGGTTTAGGATTTAGGATTTAGGGTTGTAAGGTTTTAGGGTTTTTGGATTTTAGGTTCTGGGTTTAGGGTTTTGATTTTAGGGTTTAGGGTTTTTGGTTTAGGGTTTAGGTTTTAAGGTTTTAGGATTTAGGGCTTAGGGTTTTAGGGTTTTTGGATTTTAGGTTGTTAGGGTTTTAGGGGTTTAGAGTTTAGGATATAGGGTTTAGGGTTTTAGTGCTTAGGGGTTTATGGTGTTAGGGTTTTAGGGTTAGGGTTTAGGGTTCTAGGGTTTAGGGTTGTGGGGTTTTAAGGTTTTAGTGTTTTGGGTTCAGATTTTAGGGTTTTAGGGTTTAGGGTTTACGGTTTAAGGTTTAAGGTTTAGGGTTGAGGCTTTTAGGGTTTAGGGTTTAGTGTTTAGGGTTTTCCGTTTAGTCTTTTAGGGTAAAAGGGTTTTAGGGGTTTAGGGTTCAAGATTTAGGGTATAGGGTTTTAGGGTTTTAGGGTTTAGGGTTAGGGTTTTAGGGTTTTAGGGTTTTAGGGTTTTAGGGTTTAGGGTTTTAGGGTTTTAGGGGTTTAGGGTTCTAAGGTTTTGGGTTTTACGGTTTTAAGGTTTCAGGGTTTAGGGTTTAGGGTTTTAGGGGTTTAGGGTTTTGGGGTTTTAGGACTTAGGGTCTTAGGATTTTTGGTGTTAGGGTTTCGTGTTTTGGGTTCTTGGTTTAGGGTTAAGGTTTTAGGGTTTACAATTTTGGGTTTAGGGTTTAGGTTTTAAGTTTTAGAGTTTAGGGTTGAGGGTTTTATGATTTTTTTGTTTTAGAGTTTAGGGTTTTAGAATTTAGGGCTTAGGGTTCTAGGGTTTTTGTGCTTTAAGGTTTTAGGAGTTTAGGGTTTAAGATTTTAGGGTTTACGGTTTTAGAGTTTTAGGGGTTTAGGGTTTAGGGTTTTGGGCTTAGGGTTTAGGTTTTTGGGTTTAGGTTTAGGGTTTAGGGTTTAGGGTTTTAGGATTTTAGGGTTTAGAGTTTAGGGTTTAGGGTTTTAGGGTTTTAGGGTTTTAGGGTTCTAGGATTTGGGGTTTTATGGTTTTAGGGTTTTGGGATTATGGTTTGTGGTTTAAGGTTTAGGGTTTTCGGTTTAAGGTTTTATGATTTTAAGGTTTTAGGATTTAGGGTTTAGGGATCTAGGGTTTTTGGGTTTTAGGGGTTTAGGGATTTAGGGTTTAGGGTTAAGGGTTTAGGGTTTCGGGATAGGGTTTAGGATTTTATGATTTTAGGGGTTTAGGGTTTAGGGTTTAGTGTTTAGGTTTTAGGGTTGACAGTTTTAGGATTTTTGGGTTTTTGGGGTTTAGGGTTTTGAGATTTATGGTTTAGGGTTTTAGGGTTTAGGGTTTACGTTTAGGGTTTAAGGTTTTAGCGTGGGGTTTTTCGGTTTTAGGGTTTTGGGTTTTAGGATTCTTGCGTTTTCTAATTTAGGGTTCTGGTTTTAGGATTTAGGGTTTTGGGTTTTGGGTTTAGGGTTTAAGGTTTAAGGTTTTAGGATTTAGGGCTTAGGGTTTAGGGTTTAAGGGTTTTTCGGTTCTAAGGGTTTAGAGTTTAGGATTTAGGGTTTAGGGTTTTAGGGTTTTACGGTTTAAGGTTTAAGGTTTCGGGATAGGGTTTAGGGTTTACGGTTTTAGGGGTTTAGGGTTTAGGGTTTAGTGTTTTAGGGTTGAGGGTTTTAGGATTTTAGGGTTTTTTGGGTTTAGGGTTTTGTGATTTAGGGTTTAGGGCTTTAGGGTTTTAGTGTTTAGGGTTTTAGGGTTTAAGGTTTCGGGATAGGGTTTAGGGTTTAATGTTTTAGGGGTTTAGGGTTTAGGGTTTAGTGCCTAGGTTTTAGGATTGAGGGTTTTAGGATTTTAGGGTTTAGGATTTTATGATTTTAGGGGTTTAGGGTTTAGGATTTAGTGTTTAGGTTTTAGGGTTGACAGTTTTAGGATTTTTGGGTTTTTGGGGTTTAGGGTTTTGAGATTTAGGGTTTAGGGTTTTAGGGTTTTAGGGTTTAGGGTTTACGTTTAGGGTTTAAGGTTTTAAGGTGGGGTTTTTCGGTTTTAGGGTTTTGGGTTTTAGGATTCTAGGGTTTTCGAATTTTGGGTTCTGGTTTTAGGGTTTACATTTTAGGGTTTAGGGTTTTGGGTTTTGGGTTTTGGGTTTAGGGTTTAAGGTTTAAGGTTTTAGGATTTAGGGCTTAGGGTTTAAGGTTTTTTCGGTTCTAGGGGTTTAGAGTTTAGGATTTAGGGTTTAGGGTTTTAGGGTTTTAGGGGTTTAGGGTTTAGGGTTTCGGGATAGGGTTTAGGGTTTACCGTTTTAGGGGTTTAGGGTTTAGGGTTTAGTGCCTAGGTTTTAGGGTTGAGGGTTTTAGGATTTTAGGGTTTTTACGGTTTAGGGTTTTGTGATTTAGGGTTTAGGGTTTTAGGGTTTTAGGGTTTAGGGTTTTAGGGTTTAAGGTTTCGGGATAGGGTTTAGGGTTTAAGGTTTTAGGGGTTTAGGGTTTAGGGTTTAGTGCCTAGGTTTTAGGGTTAAGGGTTTTAGGATTTTAGGGTTTTTGGGGTTTAGGGTTTTGTGATTTTGGGTTTAGGGTTTTAGGGTTTTAGTGTTTAGGGTTTAGGGTTTAGGTTTTAGGGTTTGCGGTTTTGTGTTTACGGTTTAGGGTTTAAGGTTTTAGGGTTTAGGGTTTTATGTTTTTAGGGTTTTGGGTTTTACGATTTTAGGGTTTTCGGATTTTGGGTTCTGGTTCTAGGGTTTAGGTTTTAGGGTGTTTGCATTTAGGGTTTAGGTATTAGGGTTTAGGTTTTAGGGTTTAGGGTTTAGGTTTTAGGGTTTAGGGTTTAGGATTAAGGGTTTCAGGGTCTTAGCGTTTAGGGTTTAGGTTTTAGGGTTTAGTGTTTAGGATTAGGGGTTTTAGGGTTTTAGGGTTTAGAGTTTATGGTTTAGGGTTTATGGTTTTAGGGTTTTAGGGTTTTAGGGTTTACGGTTTATGGTTTTATGATTTTAGGGCTTTAGGGGTTTAGGGTTTAGGATTTAGGGTTTAGGATTTTAGGGTTTCAGGGTTTAGGGTTCAGGGTTTAGGGTTTTAGGGATTTAGTGTTTAGATTAAGGTTTTCGGGTTTAGGGTTATAGTGTTTTAGGGTTTAGGGTTAAGGGTATGGGGTTTAGGGTTTACGGTATGGGTTTAGGGTTTAGGGTTTAGGGTTTAGGGTATGGGGTTTTTGGTTTCAGGGTTTACGGTTTTATTGTTTAAGGTTTTAGGGGTTTAGGATATAGGGTTTTGGGTTTTAGGGTTTTAGGGTTTAAGGGTTTAGGGTTCTTGGGTTTTAGGGGTTTAGGGTTTTAGGGGTTTAGGGTTTTAGGGGTTTAGGGTTTAGGGTTTAGGATTTAGGTTTTAGGGTTTAGGGTTTAGCGTTTAGGGCTTTACGGTTTAAGGGTTTAGGGTTTTAGATTTACGGTTTTAGGGTTTAGGGTTTAAGGTTTTTGGATTTTAGTGTTTTAGGGTGTTTTTTTTTTTTTTTTTTTTTTTTTTTTTTTTTTTTGGTTTTTTTTTTTTTTTTTTTTTTTTTTTTTTTTTTTTTTTTTTTTTTTTAGTTTAGGGTCTAGGGTTTAGGGTTTTAGGATTTTAACTGTTTTATGGCTTAGGATTTAGGGTTTTTGGGTTTTCGGGATTTAAGGTTTAGTGTTTTCGGGTTTTAAGGTTTAGGGTTTAGGATTTAGGGTTTAAGGTTTAGGGTTTCAGGGTTTAGGGTTTAGGGTTTAGGGTTTTAGGGTTTAGTGTAAGGTTTTTTGGTTTAGGGTTATAGTGTTTTAGGGTTTAGGGTTTAGGGTTAGGGTATGGGTTTAGGTAGGGGTTTAGGATTTTAGGGTTTATGGTTTTAGGATTTAGCATTTAGGGTTTTTATGGTTTTGGGTTTTAGGGTTTTTGGGGTTTTAGGGTTTTAAACGTTTAGGGTTTTAGAGGTTTTGGTTTTAGAGGTTTAGGTTAGGGTTTAGGGTTTGGATTTAGGCTTTAGGGTTTAGGGTTTAGCATTTAGGGTTTAGGGTTTAAGGGTTTAGGGTTTAGGGTTTAGGTTTAGGGTTTAGGATTTAAGCTTTTAGGGTTTAGGGTTTAGGGTTTAGGGTTTAAGGTTTCAGGATTTTAGGGTTTTAGGCTGTAGGATTCAGGGTTTAAGGTTTTAGGTTTTACGGTTTTAGGGTTTTTGGTTTTAGGTTTAGGGTTTAGGGTTTCAGTGTTTAGGATTTACTGTTTCGGGTTTTAGGGTTTTGAGGTTTTAAGGTTTTAAGGTTTAGGGCTTTAGGGTTTAGGGTTTAGGGGTTAAAGGGTTTAAGGGTTTAGGGTTTTAGGGTTTTGGTTTTAGGGTTTTAGGGTTTTCGGGTTTTGTGTTCTGGATTTCGGGTTAAGGTTTTAGGGTTTAGGGTTTTGGTTTTTGGTTTAGGGTTTAAGGTTTAGGGTTTAGGGTTTAGGGTTTAGGGTTTAATGCTTTACGGTTTTAGGGTATTAGGTTTTAAGGTTTAGGGTTAGGGTTTAAGGTTTAGGGTTTATTTTTAGGGTTACGGGTTTAGCGTTTGGGGTTTTAGGATTTAGGTTTAGGGTTTAGGGTTTAAGGTTTTTTTTAAGGTTTTAGGTTTAGGGTTTTTAGGGGTTTAGGGGTTAGGGTTTATAGGGTTTTAGAATTTAGGGCTTTGGGGTTTTGGTTTTAGGGTTTTAGGATTTTCGGGTTTTGGGTTCTGGATTTCGGGTTAGGGTTTTAGGGTTTTGGGTTTTGGGTTTGACATTGTGGGTTTAGGTTTTAGGGTTTGGGACTTTAGGGTTTTAGGTTATTATGGTTTTAAGGTTTAGGGTTTATGGTTTATTTTTTAGGGTTAAGAGTATAGGGTTTAGGGTTTTGGGGTTTAGAGTTTAGGGTTTAGGGTTTAGGATTGAGGGTTTTAGGGTTTTGGGTGGTTTAGGGTTTAGGGTTTAGGGTTTAGGGTGGTTTAGGGTTTTAGGGTTTAGGGTTTAGGGTTTAGGGTTTTAGGGTTTTGAGGTTTTAAGGTTTTAAGGTTTAGGGCTTTAGGGGTTTAGGGTTTAGGGGTTAAAGGGTTTAAGGGTTTAGGGTTTTAGGGCTTTTGGTTTTAGGGTTTTAGGGTTTTCGGGTTTTGTGTTCTGGATTTCGGGTTAAGGTTTTTAGGGTTTAGGGTTTTGGTTTTTGGTTTAGGGTTTAAGTTTAGGGTTTAGGGTTTAGGGTTTAGGGTTTAATGCTTTACGGTTTAGGGTTTATGGTTTTAAGGTTTTAAGGTTTAAGGTTTAGGGTTATTTTTTAGGGTTACGGTTTAGCGTTTGGGGTTTTAGGATTTAGGGTTTTAGGGTTTAGGGTTTTGCCTTTAAGGTTTAAGGTTTTAAGGTTTTAAGTTTAGGGCTTTAGGGGTTTAGGGTTAGGCGTTATAGGGTTTAGAATTTAGGGCTTTGGGGTTTGGTTTTAGGGTTTTAGGATTTTCGGTTTTGGGTTCTGGATTTTTAGGTTTTAGGTTTTGGGTTTTGGGTTTGACATTGTGGTTTAGGTTTTAGGGTTTGGGACTTTAGGGTTTTAGGTTATTATGGTTTTAAGGTTTAGGTTTATGGTTTATTTTTTAGGGTTAAGAGTATAGGGTTTAGGGTTTTGGGGTTTAGAGTTTAGGGTTTAGGGTTTAGGATTGAGGGTTTTAGGGTTTTGGGTGGTTTAGGGTTTAGGGTTTAGGGTTTAGGGTGGTTTAGGGTTTTAGGGTTTAGGGTTTAGGGTTTAGGGTTTTAGGATTTTGGGGTTTTAGGGATTAGGATATAGGGTTTAGGGTTTTATGGTTTTAGTTTAAGGTCTAAGCTTTTGGGGTTTTTGGGGTTTTCGGGTTTAGAGTTTAGGGTTTAGGTTTAGGGTTTAGGGTTTAATGTTGGGTTTTAGTGTTTTCAGGATTTAAGGTTTTAGGGGTTTAGGGTTTAGGGTTTAGGGTTAGGGTGGGTTTTAGGGTTTAGGGTTTAGGGTTTTAGGATTTTGGGGTTTTAGGGATTAGGATATAGGGTTTAGGGTTTTATGGTTTTAGTTAAGGTCTAAGCTTTTTGGGGTTTTTGGGGTTTTCGGGTTTTAGAGTTTAGGGTTTTAGACGTTTAGGGTTTAGGGTTTAATGTTTCGGGTTTTAGTGTTTTCAGGATTTAAGGTTTTAGGGTTTAGGGCTTCAGGGGTTTAGGGGTTAGGGGTTACAGGGTTTTAGGGTTTAGGGTTTAGGGTTTTAGGATTTTTGGTTTTAGGATTTTAGGGTTTCCGGGTTTTGGGTTCAAGATTTCGGGTTAAGGTTTTAGGGTTTTGGTTTTAGTGTTTAGGGTTTATGGTTTAGGGTTTAGGGTTTAGGGTTTAGGGTTTAGGGTTTAGGGTTTAGGGATTTAGGGTTTTAGGGTATTATGGTTTTAAGGTTTAGGGTTTAGGGTTTAATTTTTAGGGTTAAGGGTTTAGGGTTTAGGTTTTAGGGTTTAGGGTTTAGGGTTATTGGTTTAGGGTTTAGAATTTAGGGTTTTATGGTTTTGGGTTGAGAGTTTAGGGTTTAGGGTCTTAGGATTTTAGGGGTTTAGGGATTAGGATTTAGGGTTTAGGGTTTAGAGTTTAGGGTTTTAGGGTTTTAGGTTTTAGGATTTAATGTTTTTGGGTTTTTGGGTTTTAGAGTTTAGGGTGTTAGGGGTTTAGGTTTTAGTTTTACGGTTTAGGGTTTAGGGTTTAGAGTTTAGGGTTTAGGGTTTAGGGTTTAGAGTTTTCGGTTTTGTGTTTAGGTTTTTAGGGTTTAGGGTTTTAGGGGTTTAGGGTTTAGTGTTTAGGTTTTTTGGTTTAGGGTTTTGGGTTTGGGGTTTAGGATTTTAGGGTTTAGGGTTTAGGGTTTAGGGTTTAGGGTTTTAGGATTTTAGGGTTGTCTGTTTTTAGGGTTTAGGGTTTTAGGGTTTTAGGGTTTAGGGTTTAGGATTTTACTTTTTCATGGTTTAGGATTTAGGGTTTTTGGGTTTTCGTGATTTAAGGTTGAGGGTTTTTGGGCTTTAGGGCTTAGGTTTTAGGGTTTAGGGTTTCAGGGTTTTAGGTTTGTAGGGTTTCGGGTTTTAGGGTTTTAGGGTTTAGGGTTTTAGGGTTTAGGGTTTTGGTATTAGGGTTTAGGTTTTAGAGTTTAAGGTTTAGGGTTTTATTGTTTTGCGGTTTAGGGTTTTAGGGGTTTTGGATTTTAGGGGTTTTAGGGGTTTTAGGGTTTTTGGATTTTAGGGTTTGTGGGTTTTAGGGTTTCGGATTTGGGGTTTAGGGTTTAGGGTTTTAAGGTTTTAGGGGTTAAGGGTTTTAGGGGTTTAGGATTTTAGGACTTTAGGGTTTAGGGTTTAGGGTTTTAGGGTTGTAGGCTTTTAGGGCTTAGGTTTTAGGGTTTTAGGGTTTAGGGTTTAGGGTTTTGGCTTTTTGGATTTTACTATTTTATGGTTTAGGATTTAGGGTTTTTTGGTTTTCGGGTTTTTAGGTTTAGGGTTTTAGGGTTTAGGGGTTTAGGGCTTAGGTTTTAGGGTTTAGGGTTTGAGGGTTTTAGGTTTTTAGGCTTTAGGGTTTTAGGGTTTTAGGGTTTAGGGTCTAGGATTTTAGTCTTTTAGTGGGTGATGGTTTTAGGGTTTAGGGTTTTCGGTTTTAGGGTTGTAGGCTTTTAGGTTTTAGGGTTTTAGGATTTTAGTGTTTTATGGTTTAGGATTTAGGATTTTAGGGTTTTCGGATTTCATGTTTAGGGTTTTAGGGTTTTGGGGCTTTAGGGCTTAGGTTTTAATGTTTAGTGTTTAGGGTTTAGGGTTTAGGAGTTTAGGGTTTTTGGGTTTTAGGGGTTTGGGTTTAGGGTTTAGGGTTTTAGTGTTTTAGGGTTTAGGGTTTAGGTATTAGGGTTTAGGTTTTAGGGTTTAGGGTTTAAGGTTTAGGATTTACGCTTTAGTGTTTTACGATTTTTGGGTTTCAGTTTCGAGGGTTTTAGGGGTTTAGGGTTTAGGATTTAAGGTTTAGGGTTTTAGGGTTTAGGGTTTTAGGGTTTTAGGGTTTGGGGTGGGGTTTTCGGGTTTAGGGTTTAGGGTTTAGGGTTTTAGGGTTTTAGAGTTTATGCTTTAAGGTTTAGGGTTTTAGGGTTTTAGGTTTTTAGGATTTAGGGTATTAGGGTTCTTGGGTTTAGGGTTTAGGTATTAGGGTTTAGGTTTTAGGGTTTAGGGTTTAGGGTCTTAATGTTTTAGGGTTTATGGTTTTAGGGGTTTTGGGTTTTAGGGTTTAGGGTTTTAGGATCTTAGGGGTTTAGGGTTTAGGGTTTAGTGTGTAGGGTTTTGGGTTTTAGGGTTTTAGGGTTTAGGGTTTTAGGGTTTAGGGTTTAAGGTTTTGGGGTTTACGGTTTTTGGGTTTTAGGGGCTTAGGGTTGTGGGTTTCGGGATTTGGTTTAGGGTTTTATAGTTTTAGGGGTTTAGGGTTTAGGTTTTAGTGTTTAGGTTTTCGGGTTGACGGTTTTAGGATTTTAGGGTTTTTGGAGTTTAGGGTTTAGGATTTAGGGTGTAGGGTTTTAGGGTGCTATGGTTTTAAGGTTTAGGGTCTAGGGTTTTGGTTTTAGGGTTCAGGGTTTTAGGGTCTTAGGCTTTGGGTTCAGGGTTTAGAGCGTGGGTTTTAGGGTTTAGGGTTTAGGATTTAGGGTTTAAAGTTTAGGGTTTAGGGTTGAGGGTTTTAGGGGTTTAGGGTTTTAGGATTTACTGTTTAGGATTTTAGGGTTTTATGGTTTTAGGGTTTAGGGGTTTTGGGTTTTAGGATTTTAGGGGTTTATGGTTTTCGGGTTCAGGGGTTTAAGGTTTAGGGTTTTAGGGTTTTAGGGTTTAGGTATTAGGTATTAGGGTTTAGGTTTTATTGTTTAGGGTTTAGGGTTTACGATTTAGGGTTTTATGGTTTTAGGGTTTTAGGGTTTAAGGTTTAGGGTTTTCGGGCTTTCGGGTTTAGGGTCTTAGGGTTAAGGGTTTAGGGAATAGGGTTTTAGGGTTTTAGGGGTTTTTGGGGTTTATGGTTTTTGGGGTTTTTGGGGTTTATGGTTTTAGGCGTTTTGTGTTTTAGGGTTTAGGTTTTAGTGTTTTAGGGTTTAAGGGTTTTAGGGTTTAGGATTTAGGGTTAGGGTTTACGGTTTTGGAGTTTAGGGGTTTTGGGTTTAGGGTTTAGTGTTTATGTTTTAGGGTTGACGGCTTTAGGGTTTTTGGCTTTTAGGGTTTACAATTTAGGGTTTTGAGTTTGAAGTTTTTGTGTTTAGAGTTTAGGGTTTTAGGGTTTTGGGTTTTAGGGTTTTAGGGTTATAGTGTTTTGGGTTTTGGGTTTAGGGTTAAGGTTTTAGGGTTTAGGGTTTTGGATTTAGGGTTTAGGTTTTAAGGTTTAGGGTTTAGGGTTTAGGGTTCTATGATTTTAGGGTTTTTGGATTTAGGCTTTAGGGTTCTAGGATTTTTGTGTTTTAGGGTTTAGGGTTTAGGATTTAGGGTTTAGGGTATAAGGTTTTAGGGTTTAACGGTTTAGGGATTTAGGGTTTTAGGGTTTCAGTGTTTAGGGTTTACGGTTTTATGATTTTTGGGTTTTTGAGTTTAGGGTTTTAGGATTTAGGGTTTAGGGTTCTAGGGTTTTTGGGTTTTAGGGTTTTTGGGGTTTAGGGTTTAGGGTTTTAGGGTTTTAGGATTTAGGGTTTTAGGGTGTCACGTTTTTAGGGTTTAGGGTTTTGGGTTTAGGGTTTAGGTTTTAAGGTTTAGGTTTAGGATTTAGGGTATAGGGTTTCAGGGTTTTAGGGTTTAGAGTTTAGGGATGAGGGTTTTAGGGTTTTAGGGTTTAGGGTTTTATGGTTTTAGGGTTTTGGGTTTTGGGTTTAGGGTTTAAGGTTCAGGGTTTAGGGTTTAAGGTTTGGGTTTAAGGTTTATGGTTTTATGATTTTAGGGTTTTAGGGTTTAGGATTTTAGGATTTAGGGTTTAGGGTCCTAGGGTTTTTGGGTTTTGGGGTTTTAGGGGTTTAGGGTTTAGGGTTTAAAGTTTCGGCATAGGGTTAGGGTTTTATGGTTTTAGGGGTTTAGGGTTTAGTGGTTAGTTTTTTTGTTTGACGGTTTTAGGATTTTAGGGTTTTTGGAGTTTAGTGTTTAGGATTTAGGGTTTAGGGTATTAGGGTTTAGGTTGTAGGGTTTAGGGATTTAGGGTTTGAGGGTATTGGGTTTAGGGTTTTAGGCCTTAAGGGTTTAGGGTTTAGGGTTTAGGGTTTGGGTTTTAGGGTTTAGTGCTTAAGGGTTTTCGGATTTTAGGGTTTTTGGTTTTAGGGTTTAGGCTTTAGGTTAGGGCTGAGGATTTCATGGTTTTGGGGTTTAGGGTTTTAGACGTTGGGTTTTAGGATTTTAGGGTTAAGGATTAAGGGTTTCTGGGTTTAGGGTTTAGTGGTTTAGGGTTTTAGGGTTTAGAGTTTTGGGCGTTTTGGGCTTTAGGGATTAGATTTTAGGGTTTTAAGGTTTAGGATTAGGGACTAGGGTTTAGGGTTTAGTGTCTAGGTTTTAGGGTTGACGGTTTTATGGTTTTAGTGTTTTTGGGGTTTAGGGTTTAGGATATAGGATTTAGGGTTGTAAGGTTTTAAGGTTTTTGGATTTTGGGTTCTGGGTTTAGGGTTTTGATTTTAGGGTTTAGGGTTTTGGGTTTAGGGTTTAGGGTTTAAGGTTTTAGGATTTAGTGCTTAGGGTTCTAGGGTTTTTGGGTTTTAGGTTGTTAGGGTTTTAAGGGTTTAGAGTTGAGGATATAGGGTTTAGGGTTTTAGTGTTAGGGTTTTGGGTTTTAGGGTTTTCGGGTTTTGGGTTCAAGTGTTAGGGTTTGGGTTTTAGGGTTTAGGGTTTACGGTTTAAGGTTTAAGGTTTAGGGTTTAGGGTTTAAGGTTTTAGGATTTAGTGCTTAGGGTTTTAGGGTTTTTGTGTTTTAGGTTGTTAGGGTTTTAGGGTTTTTGTGTTTTAGGTTGTTAGGGTTTTAGGGGTTTAGAGTTTAGGATATAGGGTTTAGGGTTTTATGGTTTTAGTGTTTAGGGTTATGGTTTTAGGGTTTTAGGGTTTAGGGTTCTAGGGTTTAGGGTGGTGAGGTTTTAAGGTTTTAGTGTTTTGGGTTTTAGGGTTT
The DNA here is from genome assembly GCA_022113865.1 of Chimonanthus praecox. Classification (NCBI taxonomy): domain Eukaryota; kingdom Viridiplantae; phylum Streptophyta; class Magnoliopsida; order Laurales; family Calycanthaceae; genus Chimonanthus; species Chimonanthus praecox. The sequence goes on along the minus strand of CM039096.1, from coordinate 22,066,913 downwards.
TCGGGTTTTCGGTTCAAGTTTTAGGGTTTGGGTTTTAGCGTTTAGGGTTTACGGTTTAAGGTTTAAGGTTTAAGGTTTAGGGTTGAGGGTTTTAGGATTTAGGGTTTTAGGGTTTAGGGTTTGTTTAGGTTTTTCCGTTTAGGTTTTTAGGGTAAAGGGTTTTAGGGGTTTAGGGTTTAAGATTTAGGGTATAGGGTTTTAGGGTTTTATGGTTTCGGGTTTAGGGTTTTAGGGTTTTCGTGTTTAGGGGATTTGGGTTTTAGGGTTTTAGGGGTTTAGGGTTTTAGGGTTCTAGGGTTTAGGGTTTAGGGTTTAGGGTTTAGGGTTTCGGGTTTTACGGTTTTAAGGTTTCAGGGTTTAGGGTTTTAGGGGTTTTTGGGTTTAGGGTTTTAGGATTTTTGGTTTAGGGTTTAAGGGTTTTCGGGTTTTGGGTTCTTGGTTTACGGTTAAGGTTTTAGGGTTTAGGATTTTGGGTTTAGGGTTTAGGTTTTAAGTTTTAGGGTTTAGGGTTGAGGGTTTTATTATTTTTTTGTTTTAGAGTTTTGGGTTTTAGAATTTAGGGCTTAGGGTTCTATGGTTTTTGGGTTTTAGGGTTTTTGGGTTTTAGGGTTTTAGGAGTTTAGGGTTTAAGGTTTTAGGGTTTACGGTTTTAGAGTTTTAGGGGTTTAGGGTTTAGGGTTTTGGGTTTAGGGTTTAAGTTTTATGGTTTTATGGTTTAGTGTTTAGGGTTTAGGGTTTTAGGGTTTTAGATTTGGGGTTTTATGGTTTTAGGATTATGGTTTGTGGTTTAAGGTTTAGGGTTTACGGTTTAGGGTTTTATGATTTTAGGGTTTTAGAGTTTAGGGTTTTAGGACTTAGGGTTTTGGGATCTAGGGTTTTTGGGTTTTAGGGGTTTGGGGTTTTAGGGTTTTAGGATTTAGGGTTTTGGGATCTAGGGTTTTTGGGTTTTAGGGGTTTGGGGTTTTAGGGTTTAGGGTTTAGGGTTTAGGGTTTCGGGATAGGGTTTAGGGTTTTATGATTTTAGGGGTTTAGGGTTTAGGGTTTAGTGTTTAGGTTTTAGGGTTGAAGGTTTTAGGATTTTTGGGTTTTTGGGGTTTAGGGTTTTGGGATTTAGGGTTTATGGTTTTAGGGTTTTAGGGTTTAGCGTTTAGGGTTAAGGTTTTACTGTTTAGGGTTTACGGTTTAGGTTTTTAGGTCTTAGGGTGGGGTTTTACGGTTTTAAGGTGGGTTTTAGGATTCTAGGGTTTTTGGATATTGGGTTCTGGTTTTTAGGGTTTAGGTTTTAGGGTTTAGGGTTTTGGGTTTTGGGTTTAGGGTTTAGGGTTTTGGGTTTAGGGTTAAGGTTTTAGGATTTAGGGCTTAGGGTTTTAGGGTTTTTGGGTTCTAGGGGTTTAGAGTTTAGGATTTAGGGTTTAAGGTTTTAGGGTTTTAGGGGTTTCGGGTTTAGGGTTTAGGGTTTAGGGTTTAGGGTTTATGGTTTTAGGGGTTGAGGGTTTAGGGTTTAGTGCTTAGGTTTTAGGGTTGACCGTTTTAGGATTTTAGGGTTTTTGGGGTTTAAGGTTTTGTGATTTAGGTTTTAGTGTTTTAGTGTTTAGGGTTTACGGTTTAGGTTTTAGGGTTTACAGTTTTGGGTTTACAGTTTATGGTTTAAGGTTTTAGGGTTTAGGGTTTTATGGTTTTAGGGTTTTGGGTTTTACGATTTTAGGGTTTTCGGATTTTGGGTTCTGGTTCTAGGGTTTAGGTTTTAGGGTTTAGGGTTTTGGGTTTGGGGTTTAGGGTTTAAGGCTTTAGGATTTAGGGCTTAGGGTTTTAAGGTTTTTGGGTTTTAGGGGTTTAGGGTTTAGGATTTAGGGTTTAGGGTTTTAGGGTTTTAGGGTTTAGGGGTTTAGAGTTTTAGGGTTCTAGGGTTTGGGGTTTATGGTTTTAGGGATTTAAGGTTTTAGGTTTCACGTTTTAGGGTTTTGCGGTTTTCGGGTTTCGGGTTCAGGGCTTAGGGCTTCGGTTTTAGGGTTTAGGGTTTAGGGTTTTAGGGTTGAGGGTTTTAGGAGTTTAGGGTTTTAGGATTTTGGGTTTAGTGTTTAGGGTTTCCGGTTTAGTCTTATAGGGTTAAAGGGTTTTAGGGGTTTAGGGTTTCGGATTTTGGGTTTACAGTTTTAGGGTTGTAGGGATTCAGGGTCTTGGGTTTAGGGTTTTTGGGTTTTATGGTTTTAGGGTTTTAGGGTTTTGTTACGGTTCAAGGGTTTAGGGTTTAAGGGTTTTCGGGTTTTAGGGTTTAGGGTTTTAGGGGTTTAGGGTCTTGGGGTTTAGGGTTTTAGGGTTTAGGGTTTAGGTTTTAGGGTTTAGGGTTTAGGGTTTAGGATGTAGGATTTAGGGTTTTAGGGTTTACGGTTTAGGATTTACTGTTTTAGGGTTTTAGGATTTTAGGGTGTAGGGTTTTAGGATTATGGGTTTAGGGATTAGGGTTTTAGGGGTTTTGTGCTTTAGGGTTTAGGCTTTAGTGTTTTAGGGTTTATTGTTTAGTGTTTAGGTTTTACGGTTGACGGCTTTAGGGTTTTAGGGTTTAGAATTTAGGGTTTTTGGTTTTAAGGTTTTAGGGTTTTAGGGTTATCGTGTTTTGGGTTCTGGGTTTATGGTTAAGGTTTTAGGGTTTAGGGTTTTGGGGTTAGTGTTTAGGGTTTAAGGTTTAGGGTTTAGGGTTTAGGGTTTTAGGAGTTTAGGGTTTTAGAGTTGAGGGTTTTAGGATTTAGGGTTTAGGGTTCTAGGGTTTTTGGGTTTTAGGGTTTTAGGGTTTGAGGGGTTTAGGGTTTAGGATTTAGGGTTTAGGGTTTTAGGGTTTAGGGTTTAGGGTTAGGGTTTACGTTTTTGGCGTTTTAGGGGTTTTGGGTTTGGGGTTTAGTGTTTAGGTTTTAGAGTTGACGGCTTTAGGGTTTTAGGGTTTGGAATTTAGGGTTTTGGGTTTTAAGGTTTTAGGGCTTAGGGTTTAGGGTTTTAGGATTTAGGGTGTAATACCCTGACCTAGATTAGGCGTGTGTTAGCTTAATAATCTTATTTAACCTGTTAATCTCGAAGATTACGATTAGGGCTTTGAGGAGAGCCCAGGTGTGGCCCAATCCGAGCTCGTGAGCTTAGTGATCCAGCTCTCTCTGGAGGGGCATTTTGGTAATTTACCATTTCTAGTTGTTATTTTATAAATTATGCTGTTGTGTGATTATTATTGGTTGATAATATTCTTCTTAATAAAGGATTTGTATTTCTGATTTTAAAATGAATTTATTTTTAGAAAATAGTATTTAAAAATCCGCCGGTCAAAACCCCGAAAGGGAGTAATAATTATTTTAAATGATTTTGGAATTGAAATAACTTTGAAACTAGTATTTTGTGTTAGACCATTTTAAGAATGGTCTAGTTATTCCTTTGTACTCCAAAATGAGATTTCTAAATTGTTTTATTTAACATTTGTTTAATTAAGTAAATAAGGTTAAATTATGATTTTTAATTAAATCAATGGTTTTTAGTGAGAGTTAAAACTCAAATTTTTTATGGTGATCAAAGTTTTCAAACCCAACTTATCTGTAAGGTTAGATCAAGATTTGAGTTTCTAAGAATCATACTTTCAGTTTAAAATCGATTTTTTATTAAAACCAGAGACTTATTTGCAAAATGGAAAAGTTTCAGGGACTGATTTGCAACCGACGCCCGAAACAGTGGTTACACTGTAGCGGACGTCGGCAGCGGCTGCATGCAGTGGCCAAACGGCCACTTCTTCCTGCTGTTTCTCTATATATATAGCCCCTCCAGCAGCCCAAACTCCCTTCAAACTTTCTATTCTCTCTTAGTCTCTTTTAGCTGCTCTCTGCCAAACCAGAAACCGAACTGTTCCAGCCCCTGTTGTTTCCAAGTTTTAGTCACCCGTAAGATTAAAAGATTTTTTTTTCAAAGACCGAATTTTCAGCCCAGGAACTCCAGTGAAGGTAACCATTGTGTTCCTCTTTCAATTCCAGTCGATTTAGAATCAAGAAAAACCCATTTTGGTTAAGTATGGAGTGTGTAAAATGGTTTCAAAGTCTAAGGGAAACCATGGGTTCTATTGTACCCGTGGGATTTTGGTTTTAAAATCGGTTGGCCCAGTGAGCTTCAAAGCTCCAAACCATTTCCTATGGAAAATGGACTCCCAGAGGAGTCCATCGGACCGGCTAGATGTGAAAACTGAGTCCGGGAGACCCTCTGTTTCTGGATTCGTAATTCACTGAGTGTCTGCCGTCACTGTCTGCTGTTGCAACAGTGGAGGAAGACGACTCTCGAACGGTCAGAGAGTCGAGCTTCGAACAGTCCGAAAGCTAACCCTCGGATGTTCCGAGCCTCACCCGAAGCCCAGTTACGCTCGAGGCTAGCCTGACCCACTCGGATGTTCCGAGCCCTAACTTTAGAGTTTAGGGTTTTGTGTTTTTGGGTTTTAGGGTTTATTGTTTTAGGAGTTTGTGGTTTAGGATTTAGGGTGTTAGGATTTTAGGGGTTTAGGGTTTTAGGCTTTAGGGTTTAGGGTTTAGGGTTTTAGGGTTTAGGGTTTAGGTATTAGGGTTTAGGTTTTAGTGTTTAGTATTTACGGTTTAGGTTTTTAGGGTTTTAGGGTTTGGAGTTTTAGGGATTTAGGGTTTAGGATTTAGGTATTTGGGTTCAGGTTTTAGGGTTTAGGATTTAGGGTTTAGGGTTTCGGGTTTATGGTTTTCGGGTTTTAGGATTTTAGGGTTTGGGGTTTTACGGGTTTAGGGTCTTAGGGTTTTAGGGTTTTAGGGGTTTAGGATTTTTGGGTTTAGGGCTTAGGATTTAGTGTTTAGGGTTTGGGTTCTAGGGTTATAGGGTTTTAGGGTTTAGGATTTTAGGGTTTTTATGCTTAGGGTATAGGTATTAGGGTTTACGGTTTGGGGTTTACGGTTTAGGGTTAAGGGTTTTAGAGTTTTAGGGTTTAGGGTTTAAGGGTTTAGGGTTTAGGGTTTTATGATTTTCGATTTTTAGTTTTTAAGGTTTTAGGGGTTTAGGGTTTAGGATTTAGGGTTAAGGGTTTTAGGGTTTTAGGGTTTAGTGTTTAAGGTTTAGGGTTTTAGGGTTTGAGGGTTTAGGGAATGGTTTTCGGGGTTAGGGTTTTTGGGTTTTAGGGTTTTAGGGTATGGCGTATAGGGTTTAAGGGTTTAGGGTTTTATGGTTTAGTGTTTTATGGTTTAGGGTTTTAGGGGTTTAGGGTTTTATGATTTTCGATTTTTAGTTTTTAAGGTTTTAGGGGTTTAGGGTTTAGGATTTAGGGTTAAGGGTTTTAGGGTTTTAGGGTTTAGTGTTTAAGGTTTAGGGTTTTAGGGTTTGAGGGTTTAGGGAATGGTTTTCGGGGTTAGGGTTTTTGGGTTTTAGGGTTTAGGGTATGGCGTATAGGGTTTAAGGGTTTAGGGTTTTATGGTTTAGTGTTTTATGGTTTAGGGTTTTAGGGGTTTAGGGTTTAGGGTTTTAGGGTCTATGATTTAGGGATTTAGGGTTTTAGGGTTTAGGGTTTTACGGTTTTAGCGTCTAGGGTTTTAGGGTGTTATGGGTTTAGGGTTTAGGGTTTAGGATTTAGGGTTTAGGGTTTCGGGTTTTAGGGTATAGGGTTTAGGGTTTAAGGTTTAGAGATTAGGATTTAGTGTTTTAGGGTTTAGGGTTTAAGGTTTAGGGTTTAGAGTGTTAGGATTTTAGCGTTTAGGATTTAGGGTTTAGGGTTTAAGGTTAAGGGTTTTAGGGTTGTAGGGTTTAGGGTTTAAGGTTTTAAGGTTTTCGGGTTTTAGATTTTAGGGTTTTAGGGGTTTAGGGTTTCGGGTTTTAGGGTATAGGGTTTAGGGTTTAGGGTTTAGGGTTTAGGATTTAGTGTTTTAGGGTTTAGGGTTTAAGGTTTAGGGTTTAGAGTTTTAGGGTTTTAAGGTTTAGGATTTAGGGTTTAGGGTTTAGGGTTTAAGGTTTAGGGTTTTAAGGTTTTAGGGTTTAGGGTTTAAGGTTTTAAGGTTTTCGGGTTTTAGAGTTTAGGGTTTTAGGTTTTTAGGGTTGACGGTTAACGTTTTAGTGTTTAGGGTTTAGGTTTAGAGTTTGGGTTTAGGGTTTAGGGTTTCGAGTTTAGGGTTTAGGGTTTAGGATTTAGTGTTTAGGGTTTTAGGGTTTAGGGTTTAGGGTTTAGAGTTTTAGGATTTTAGGGTTTTAGGGTTTGGATTTAGGGTTTTAGGGTTTAGGATTTAGGGTTTAGTGTTTAGGGTTTAGGGTTTTAGGGTTTTAGGGTTTAGGGTTTAAGGTTTTAGGGTTTTCAGGTTTTAGAGTTTAGGGTTTAGGGGTTTAGGATTTATGGTTTACAGTTTAGTATTTAGGGTTTAGGGTTTAGAGTTCAGGGTTTAGGGTTTAGGGTTTTAGGTTTTTGGGGTTTTCGGGTTTTAGGATTTTCGGGTTTTAAGATTTGAAGGTTTAGGGTTTTACTGCTTTAGGGTCTTAGGGTTTTAGGGTTTTAGGGGTTTAGGATTTTAGTGTTTTAGGGTTAAGGTTTAGTGTTTATGGTTTGGGTTTTAGGGTTTTAGGGTTTTTGCATTTAGGGCATAGGTATTAGGGTTTAGGATTTCGGGTTTAGCGTTTAGGATTTACTGTTTAGGGTTAAGGAGGGTTTAGATTTTAAAGGCTTAGGGTTTAGGGTTTTATGATTTTAGTGTTTCATAGGGGTTTAGGGTTTAGGGTTTAGGATTTAGCATTTAAGGTTTTAGTGTTTTAGGGGTTAGTGTTTAGGATTTAGAGTTTTAGGGTTTTAGAGTTTTAGGTTTTATGGTTTAGCGTAACGTTTTCGGGGTTTAGGGTTTATTTTTTAAGATTTAGGGTTCAGGGTTTACAATTTAGGATTTGGGGTTTGGGGTTTTGGCTTTTAGAGTTTTAGGGTTTAGGATTTAGGGTTTAGGGTTTTAGGGTTTAGGATTTAGGGTTTCGGGTTTTCGGGATTTAGGGTTTATGGTTTTAGGGGTTTAGGGTTTAGGTGTTAATATTTAGGGTTTAGGGTTTAGGTGTTTATTGTTTTAGGGTTATAGGGGTTTAAGGTTTAGGGTTTATTTTTTAGGGTTTAGGGTTTAGGGTTTCAGGTTTTAGGGTTTCAGGTTTGGGGTTTAGGGTTTAGGGTTTAGGATTTAGTGTTTTAGGGTTTAGGGTTTAGAGTTTAGGTTTTTGGGTTTGGGATTTTACAGGCTGAAGTTTTGTATGAGACGTTTAAAATGATGAATATTAGGGTTTTGGGTTTAGGGTTTAGGTTTTAGGGTTTAGGGTTACGATTTAGTGTTTTAGGGTTTAGAGTTTAGGTTTTAGGGTTAAGAGTTTTAGGATTTTAGGGGTTTAGGGTTTAGGGTTTAGGGTTTTTGGGTTTTAGGGTTTAGGATTTAGGGTATATTTTAAAAGGTTTAGGGTTTCGGGTTTACAGTTTGGTGTTTGGGGTTTCGAGTTTAGGGTTTTAGAATTTTAGGGTTTATGATTTAGCGTTTAAGGTTTAGGGTTAGGGTTTTAGGGTTTTAGGGTTTAGGGTTTAAGGTTTTTGGTTTTCGGGTTTTAGATTTTAGGGTTTTAGGGGTTTAGGGTTTAGGGTTTAGGGTTTTGGGTTTAGGGTTTAGGGTTTCTTGTTTGCGGTTTACAGTTTAGGGTTTAGGGTTTAGGGTTTAGAGTTTAGGGTTTCAGGGTTTAGGGTTTCGGGTTTTAGCGTTTTAGGGTTTTTGGGTTTTACGGTTTAGGGTTTTAGTGGTTTATGGTTTTAGTGTTTTGGGGTTTTAGGGTTTTAGGGTTTAGGGTTTATTGTTTAGATTTTTTGGTTTACAGTTTAGGGTTTATGGTTTTAGCGTTTTAGGGTTTAGGGTTTTAGTGGTTTACGGTTATAGTGTTTTGGGGTTTTAGGGTTTTAGGGTTTAGGGTTTATTTTAAAAGGTTTAGGGTTTAGGGTTTACAGTTTGGAGTTTGGGTTTGGGGTTTAGGGTTTTAGGATTTTAGGGTTTAGGATTTAGGATTTAAGGTTTAGGGTTAGGGTTTTAGGGTTTAGGGTTTATGGTTTTTGGTTTTCGGGTTTTAGATTTTAGGGTTTTAGGGGTTTAGGGTTTAGGGTTTCTTGTTTACGGTTTAGAGTTTAGGATTTAGGGTTTAGGATTTTAGCGTTTTAGGGTTTTTGGGTTTTACAGTTTAGGGTTTTTAGTGTTTTGGGGTTTTAGGGTTTTAGGGTTTAGGATTTATTGTTTAGATTTTTTGGGTTGGGTTAGGGTTTAGGGTTTAGGGTTTAGAATTTTAGGGTTTTAGGTGGTTAGAGTTTTAGGGTTTAGGGTTTAGGGTTTTAGGGTTTTATGGTTGTAGGCTTTTAGGGTTTCGGGTTTGAGGGTTTTAGGGTTGTAGGGTTTTAAGGGGTTAGGCTTTTAGGGTTTAGGGTTTAGAGTTTAGGGTTTTAGGGTTTTAGGGTTGGAGGCTTTTAGGGTTTTGGGTTTTAGGGTTTTAGGGTTTGGGGTTTTCGGGTTTTAGGGTTGTAGGTTTTTAGGGTTTAGGGTTTTAGGGTTTTAGGGTTGTAGGTTTTTAGGGTTTAGGGCTTTAGGGTTATAGGGTTTAGGGTTCAGGGTTTAGGGTTTAGGGTTTTAGGGTTTTCTTGTTTAGGATTTAGGGTTTTAGGAATTTAGGGTTTATGGTTTTAGGTGTTTAGGGTTTAGGTGTTAATGTTTAGGGTTTAGGGTTTAGGGTTTAGGGTTTAGGTGTTTATTGTTTTAGGGTTATAGGGGTTTAAGGTTTAGGGTTTATTTTTTAGGGTTTAGGGTTTAGGGTTTAGGGTTTCGGGTTTTAGGGTTCAGGGTTTAGGGTTTGGGGTTCAGGATTTAGTGTTTTTGGATTTAGGGTTTAGGGTTTAGAATTTTAGGGTTTCAGGGATTTAGGGTTTCGGATTTAGGGTTTAGAGTTTAGGGTTTAGGGTTTTAGGGTTTAGGGTTTGAGGTTTTAGGGTTTTCGGGTTTTAGAGTTTTGGGTTTTAGGGGTTTAGGGTTTCAGGTTTAGGGTTTAGGGTCTTGGGTTTAGGGTTTAGGGTTTAGGGTTAGGATTTAGTGTTTTAGGGTTTTGGGTTAGGATTTAGTGTTTTAGGGTTTTGGGTTTAGGTTTTAGGGTTAAGAGTTTTAGGATTTTAGGGGTTTAGGGTTTAGGGTTTAGGGTTTAGGGTTTTAGGGTTTTAGGGTTTAAGGTTTTAAGGTTTAGTGTTTTGGGTTTTGAGTTTTTGGGTTTAGGGTTTTAGGGTTTAGGGTTTTCGGGTTTTAGGGTTTAGGGTTTGCAGTTTAGGGTTTAAGGGTTTAGGGTTTTATGTTTTAGTGTTTTATGGTTTAGGGTTCTAGGGGTTTAGGGTTTTAGGCTTTAGGGTTTTAGGGATTTTGGATTTTAGGCTTTAGGGTTTTAGGGTCTAGGGTTTTAGGGTTTTATGGGTTTAGGGTTTAGAGTTTAGGGTTTAGGGTTTAGCGTTTGGGGTTTTAGGGTTTTAACGTGTTAGGGTTTTAAGGTTTAGGGTTTATTTTTTAAGATTTAGGGTTTAGGGTTTACAGTTTAGGATTTGGGGTTTGGGGTTTAAGGTTTTAGAGTTTTAGGGTTTTAGTGTTTAGGATTTTGGGTTTAGCATTTTGGGTTTAGGGTTTTAGGGTTTTAGGGTTTAAGGTTTTGGGGTTTTGGGGTTTTAGATTTTAAGGTTTTAGGGGATTAGGATTTAGGGATTTGGGTTTAGGGTTTAGGGTTTAGTGTTTACGGTTTACGGTTTAGGGTTTAGGGTTTAGGATTTAGGGTGTTGGGTTTTGGGTTTAGGGTTTTGGGTTTTAGCATTTTAGTGGTTTGTTTTAGGGTTTTGGGTTTAGTGTTTAGGTTTTTTGGTTTAGGATTTAGGGTTTTAGGGGTTTAGGGTTTTAGGGTTTTAGGGTTTTGGGATTTTATGGTTTTAGGGTTTAACGGTTTATGATTTAAGGGGTTTACTACTTTAGGTTTTACTTTTAGGGTTTTAAGATTTTAGGGTTTTAGGGATTAGGATTTTAGGGGTTTAGGGTTTGGGGTTTGGGGTTTAGGGTTTAAGATATAAGGTTTTAGGATTTAGGGTTTAGGGTTTAGGGTTTAGGGCTTTAGGGCTTTAGGGTTTTAGGGTTTTAACATTTTAGGGTTTAGGGTTTAGGATTTAGGGTTGTAGGGTTTTAGTGTGATAGGGTTTAGGGTTTTAGGATTATATGGGTTCAGGGTGTAGGGGTTAGGATTTTAGGGTTTAAGGATTTAGATTTAGGGTTTTAGTATTTAGGGTTTTAGGGTTTAGGGTTTAAGGTTTTAGGGTTTTGGGTTTAGGGCTTAGGGTTTTAGGTTAAGGGTTTTAAAGTTTTAGTGTTTTAGGGTTTAGGGTTTATGGTTTAGGGTTTAGGGTTTTATGATTTTAGGGTTTTAAAGTTGTAGTGTTTTAGGGTTTAGGGTTTCGGCTTTAGGGCTTAGGGTTTACGGTTTACGGTTTAGGGTCTAGGGTTTAGAGTTTAGAGTTTAGGGTTTAGGGTTTAGGGTGTAGGGTTTTAGGGTTTAGGGTTTTAGGGGTTTAGGGTTTAGTGTTCAGGGTTTTTGGTTTAGGGTTTAGGGTTTAGGGTTTAAGCTTTTAGGGTTTTAGGGGGTTAGGGTTTTAGGGTTTGGGGTTTGGGGTTTAGGGTTTTAGGGTTTAGGGTTTAGGGTTTTAGGATTTTAGGGTTGTAGGCTTTTAGGTTTAGGGTTTTGGGGTTTAGGGTTTAGGGTTTAGGGTTTTAGGGTTTAGGGTTTTAGGGTTTAGGGTTTAGGGTTTTAGGGTTTTGGGGTTTAGGGTTTAGGGTTTTGGGTTTTCGGGTTTAGGGTTTTAGGGTTTTAAGGATTTAGGGTTATGGGTTTACGCTTTAGGGTTTAGGGGTTTAGAGTTTTAGGGTTTTGGTTTTAGGATTTTATTGTCTTAGTGTTTTTGGGATTGGGATTTTAGGGGTTTAGGGTTTACGGTTTACGATATAGGGTTTTAGGGTTTTATGATTTAGGATTTAGGGTTTTTGAGTTTTAGGGATTTAGGGTTTTGGGTTTTAGGGTTTTTGGGGTTTAGGGTTTACGTTTTAGAGTCAGGGTTTAGGGTTTAGGGTTTAGGAGTTTTGGGTTTTAGGGTTTAGGGTTTAGGGGTTTAGGGTTATAGGGTTTTAGGATTTAGGGTTTAGGGTTTTAGGGTTTTACGGTTTAGGATTTTAGGGGTTTTGTGTTTTAGGGTTTTGATGTTTAGAGTTAAGGGGTTCAAGGTTTAGGGTTTAGGGTTAAGGGTTTAGGATTTATGGGTTTGGGATTTAGGCTTTAGGGTTTCAGGGTTTTAGGGTTCAGGGTTTAAGGTTTTGGGTTTAGGGTTTTAGTGTTTAGAGTTTTAGGCTTTTTGTTTTAGGGTTTTAAGGTTTATGGGTTTTAGGGATTAGGATTTTAGGGGTTTAGGGTTTTGGGTTTAGGGTTTACGATATAAGGTTTTAGCATTTAGGGTTTAGGGTTTTAGGGCTTTAACGTTTTAGGGTTTAGTGTTTAGGGTTTAGGATTTTAGGTTTAGGATTTTAGGGTTATAGGGTTTAGGGTTTACGATATAGGGTTTTAGGCTTTAGGATTTAGGGTTTTTGAGTTTTAGGGATTTAGGGTTTTGGGTTTTTGGGTTTTTGGGGTTTAGGGTTTAGGGTTTAGGAGTTTTGGGTTTTAGGGGTTTAGGGTTTAGGGTTTAGGGGTTTAGGGTTATAGGGTTTTAGGGTTTAGGGTTTAGGGTTTTAGTGTTTTACGGTTTAGGATTTTAGGGGTTTTGTGTTTTAGGGTTTTGGTGTTTAGAGTTAAGGGGTTCAAGGTTTAGGGTTTAGGGTTAAGGGTTTAGGATTTATGAGTTTAGGATTTAGGCTTTACGGTTTCAGGGTTTTAGGGTTTAGAGTTTTAGTGTGTAGAGTTTTAGGGTTTTTGTTTTAGGGTTTTAAGGTTTATGGGCTTTAGGGATTAGGATTTTAGGGGTTTAGGGTTTTGGGTTTAGGGTTTACGATATAAGGTTTTAGCATTTAGGGTTTAGGGTTTAGGGGTTTAGGGTTTTAGGGCTTTAACGTTTTAAGGTTTTAACGTTTTAGGGTTTAGTGTTTAGGGTTTAGGATTTTAGGTCTAGGATTTTAGGGTTATAGGGTTTAGGGTTTAGGGTTTTTGTGTTTTAGGGTTTCAGGGTTTAGGGGTTAGGATTAAGGGGTTAGAATTTTAGGGTTTTAGGATTTAGGCTTTGGGGTTTTAGGGGTTTAGGGTTTTAGGGTTATAGGGGCATAGGATTTAGGGTTTTAGGGTTTAGGGTTTAGGGTTTAGTTTTTAGGGTTTTAGGGGTTTAGGGTTTCAGGGTTTTGGCGTTTCAGGGTTTTAGGGTTTTAGGGTTTTAGGGTTTTAGGGTTTAGGATTTATGGTTTTATTGTTTTAGAGTTTAGGGTTTAGGGTTTAGTGTTTAGGGTTTTAAGGGTTTAGGGTTCTAGGGTTTTGAGTTTTAGGGTTTTATGGTTTAGGATTTAGGGTTCTAGGGTTTAGGCGTTTAGCGTTTAGGGTTCAAGGTTTAGGGTTTAGGTCTAGGGTTCAAGGCTTAGGGTTTAGAGTTTAGGCTTTAGGGTTTAGCGTCTAGGATTTAGGGTTTAGGGTTTAGGGTTTAGGATTTAGGGTTTTAGGCTTTTAAGGTTTTCGGGTTTTAGAGTTTAGGGCTTTAGAAATACAGGGGGTTTAGGGTTTTAGTGTTTTAGGGTTTTAGGGGTTAGGCTTTTTGGGTTTAAGGTTTTATGGTTTAGCGTTTTTGGGTTTTAGGGTTTAAGGTTTTCGGGGTTTAGGGTTTTGGGGTTTTAGGGTTCTAGGGTTTAGGCGTTTTGGGTTTAGGGTGCAAGGTTTGGGGTTTCGGGTTTTGGGTTTACGGTTTAGGGTTTAGTGTCTAGGTTTTAGGGTTTAGGGTTTAGGGTTTAGGATTTATCGTTTTAGGGTTTAGGGTTTTCGGGTTTTAGAGTTTAGGATTTTAGGGGTTTCGGGTTTTAGGGTTATAAGGGTTTAAGGTTTTAGGGTTTTCGGGTTTTAGGGTTTGGGGTTTTAGGGTTTTTGGGTCTAGGATTTAGGGTTTTATTGTTTTAGGGTTTTGGGTTTAATGTTTAGGGGTTTTGGGTTTAGGGTTTTAGGTTTAGGAGTTAGGGTTTTAGGGTTTTACGCGTTTAGGGTTTTAGGGTTCACGTTTTGGGATTTAGGTTTTGGGTTTCGGGTTTAGGGTTTAGGGTTTAGAGTTTAGGATTTAGGGTTTAGTGTCTAGGATTTAGGGTTAGGGTTTAGGGTTTAGGATTTTAGGGTTTTAAGGTTTGGGTTTAAGGATTTAGGGTTTTCGGGTTTTAGGGGTTTAGGGTTTTAAGGTTTGGGTTTAAGGATTTAGGGTTTTTGGGTTTTAGGGGTTTAGGGTTTTAGGGGTTTAGGGTTTTAGGGCTATTGGGGTTTAGGGTTTTAGGATTTTAAGGGTTAGGCTTTTAGGGTTTAGGGTTTAGGGTTTTTGGTTTCAAGGGTTTATGGTTTAGTGTTTTAGGGTTTTAGGGTTTAGGGTTTAGCGTTTAGCACTTTATGGTTTTAGGGTATTAGGGTTTTAAGGTTTTGGGTTTTGGGTTTCTGTTTTTAGGGTTTAGGGTTTTAGGGTTTTAGGGTTTAGGGTTTAGGGTTTAAGATTTAGGCTTTAGGTTTTTGGGTTTAGGATTTAGGGTTTTAGGATTTTAGGGTTTTAGGGTTTGGGATTTAAGGATTTAGGGTTTTCGAGATTTAGGGTTTAGGGCTTAAGGTTTTAGGTTTTGTGATTTGGGGTTTTAGTTTTTAGGGTTTAGGCTTTAGGATTTTAGGGTTTAGGGTTTAGGGTTTTTGGTCTAGGGTTTTGGGTTTTAGGGGTTTAGGGTTTTTGGGTTATAGGATTTTAGGGTTTTAGGGTTTGAGGTTTTAGTGTTTAGGGTTTTAGGGGTTTAGGGTTTCGGGTTTAGGGTTTAGGGTTTAGAGTTTAGGGATTTAGGGTTTTAGGGTATTAGGGTTTTAGTTTTTAGGGTTTAGGGTTTTAGTATTTTGGGTTTAGGGTTTTAGGTTTTTGGGTTTAGGGTTTTAGGGTTTAGGGTTTAGGGTTTAGGGTTTTGGGTTTTGGGTTTAGGGTTTAGGGCTTAGGGTTTAGCGTTTAGGGCTTTATCGTTTACTACTATTAGGGTTTTAAGGTTTTGGGTTTAGGGTTTTAGTTTTTAGGGTTTAGGGTTTTAGGGTTTAGGGTTTTAGGGTTTAGGGTTTAGGGTTTAAGATTTAGGGTTTAGGATTTAGGGTTTAGGGTTTAGGATTTAGGGTTTGGGATTTAGGGATTTGGGATTTCTGGGTTTGGGATTTAGGGATTTAGGATTTAGGGTTTGGAGGTTCTAGGGTTTTTGGTTTTTGGGTTTGGGGTTTTAGCGGTTTAGGGTTATAGGGTTTTAGGGTTATAGAGTTTTAGGGTTTGTCGATTTGGGGTTGAGGGTTTAGGGCATAGGGTTTTGCGTTATAGGGTTTAGGGTTTCGGTTTTAGGATTTAGGGTTTTAGCGTTTTATGGATTTAGGGTTTAGGGTCTAGGGTTTAGGGGTTAGGGTTTAGGGTTTAAGGGTTTAGGGTTTTAGGGCTTAGGGTTTTAGGGGTTTAGGGTTTCATGGTTTAGGATTTAGGGTTTTAGGGTTTAGGGCTAAGTCTTTTAGATTTAGGGTTTAGGGGTTTAGGATTTTTGGGTTTTAGGGATTTAGTGTGTTAGTGTTTAGGGTTTAGGGTTTAAGGGTTTTAGGGTTTTTGGGTTTAGGTTTTAGGGTTTTCGGGTTTTAGGATTTAGGGTTTAGTGTTTAGGGTTTTAGGGTTTGAGATTTAGGGTTTAGGTTTTAGGATTTTAGGGTTTTCGGGTTTTAGGGTTTAGGGTTTAAGGTTTTAGGGTTTTAGGGTTTAGGCTTAGGGTTTTAGGATTTTAGGGTTTTGGGGTTTGGGATTTAGGGATTTAGGGTTTTCGGGATTTAGGGTTTGGGGTCTAAGGTTTAGGGTTTGGGGGTTTGGGTTTAGGCTTTAGGCTTTAGGGTTTAGCGTTTAGCGTTTAGGGCTTTATGGATTTAGGGTATTAGGGTTTTAAGGTGTTGGATTTAGGGTTTTAGTTTTTAGGGTTTAGGGTTTTAGGGGTTTAGGGTTTTAGGGTTATAGGGTTTTAGAGTTTGGGGTTTTAGGGTTTAGGGTTTAAGGTTTTAGGGTTTACGGTTTTAGAGTTTTAGGGGTTTACGGTTTAGGGTTTTGGGTTTAGGGTTTAGGTTTTAGGGTTTAGGGTTTAATGGTTTAGTGTTTAGGGTTTAGGGTTTAGGGTTTTAGGGTTTTAGATTTGGGGTTTTATGGTTTTAGGATTATGGTTTGTGGTTTAAGGTTTAGGGTTTACGGTTTAGGGTTTTATGATTTTAGGGTTTTAGAGTTTAGGGTTTTAGGATTTAGGGTTTTGGGATCTAGGGTTTTTGGGTTTTAGGGGTTTGGGGTTTTAGGGTTTACGGTTTAGGGTTTAGGGTTTCGCGATAGGGTTTAGGGTTTTATGATTTTAGGGGTTTAGGGTTTTGGGTTTAGTGTTTAGGTTTTAGGGTTGAAGGTTTTAGGATTTTTGGGTTTTTGGGGTTTAGGGTTTTGGGATTTAGGGTTTATGGTTTTAGGGTTTTAGGGTTTAGCGTTTAGGGTTATGGTTTTACGGTTTAGGGTTTACGGTTTAGGGTTTACGGTTTAGGGTTTACGGTTTAGGTTTTTAGGTTTTAGGGTGGGGTTTTACGGTTTTAAGGTGAGTTTTAGGATTCTAGGGTTTTTGGATTTTGGGTTTTGGTTTTAGGGTTTATGTTTTAGGGTTTAGGGTTTTGGGTTTTGGGTTTAGGGTTTAGGGTTTTGGGTTTAGGGTTTAAGGTTTTAGGATTTAGGGCTTAGGGTTTTAGGGTTTTTGGGTTCTAGGGGTTTAGAGTTTAGGATTTAGGGTTTTAGGGGTTTCGGGTTTAGGGTTTAGGGTTTATGGTTTTAGGGGTTGAGGGTTTAGGGTTTAGTGCTTGGGTTTTAGGGTTGACGGTTTTAGGATTTTAGGGTTTTTGGGGTTTAGGGTTTTGTGATATAGGTTTTAGTGTTTTAGTGTTTAGGGTTTAGGTTTTAAGGTTTACGGTTTTGGGTTTACAGTTTATGGTTTAAGGTTTTAGGGTTTAGGGTTTTAGGGTTTTAGGGTTTTGGGTTTTACGATTTTAGGGTTTTCGGATTTTGGGTTCTGGTTCTACGGTTTAGGTTTTAGGGTTTAGGGTTTTGGGTTTGGGGTTTAGGGTTTAAGGCTTTAGGATTTAGGGCTTAGGGTTTTAAGGTTTTTGGGTTTTAGGGGTTTAGAGTTTAGGATTTAGGGTTTAGGGTTTTAGGGTTTTAGTGTTTCGGGGTTTAGGGTTTTAGGGTTCTAGGGTTTGGGGTTTATGGTTTTAGGGATTTAAGGTTTTACGTTTCACGTTTTAGGGTTTTAGGGTTTTCGGATTTCGGGTTCAGGGCTTAGGGCTTCGGTTTTAGGGTTTAGGTTTTAGGGTTTAGGGTTTAGGGTTTTAGGGTTGAGGGTTTTAGGAGTTTAGGGTTTTAGGATTTTGGGTTTAGTGTTTAGGGTTTCAGGTTTAGTCTTATAGGGTTAAAGGGTTTTAGGGGTTTAGGGTTTTGGATTTTGGGTTTACAGTTTTAGGGTTGTAGGGATTCAAGGTTTTGGGTTTAGGGTTTTTGGGTTTTATGGTTTTAGGGTTTTAGGGTTTTGTTAGGGTTCAAGGGTTTAGGGTTTAAGGGTTTTCGGGTTTTAGGGTTTAGGGTTTTAGGGGTTTTAGGGTCTTGGGGTTTAGGGTTTTAGGGTTTAGGGTTTAGGTTTTTAGGGTTTAGGGTTTAGGGTTTAGGATGTAGGATTTAGGGTTTAGGGTTTACGGTTTAGGATTTACTGTTTTAGAGTTTTAGGATTTTAGGGTGTAGGGTTTTAGGATTATGGGTTTAGGGATTAGGGTTTTAGGGGTTTTGTGCTTTAGGGTTTAGGCTTTAGTGTTTTAGGGTTATTGTTTAGTGTTTAGGTTTTAGGGTTGACGGCTTTAGGGTTTTAGGGTTTAGAATAGGGTTTTTGGTTTTAAGGTTTTAGGGTTTTAGGGTTATCGTGTTTTGGGTTCTGGGTTTTATGGTTAAGGTTTTAGGGTTTAGGGTTTTGGGGTTAGTGTTTAGGGTTTAAGGTTTAGGGTTTAGGGTTTAGGGTTTTATGAGTTTAGGGTTTTAGAGTTGAGGGTTTTAGGATTTAGGGTTAGGGTTCTAGGGTTTTTGGGTTTTAGGGTTTTAGGGTTTGAGGGGTTTAGGGTTTAGGATTTAGGGTTGAGGGTTTTAGGGTTTAGGGTTTAGGGTTAGGGTTTACGTTTTTGGCGTTTTAGGGGTTTTGGGTTTGGGGTTTAGTGTTTAGGTTTTAGGGTTGACGGCTTTAGGGTTTTAGGGTTTGGAATTTAGGGTTTTGGGTTTTAAGGTTTTAGGGTTTAGGGTTTAGGATTTTAGGATTTAGGGTGTAATACCCTTACCCAGATTAGGTGTGTTAGCATAATAATCTTATTTAACCGGTTAATCTCGAAGATTACGATTAGGGCTTTGAGGAGAGCCCAGGTGTGGCCCAATCCGAGCTCGTGAGCTTAGTGATCCAGCTCGTCTAGCTGGAGGGGCATTTTGGTAATTTACCATTTCTAGTTGTTATTTTATAAATTATGCTGTTGTGTGATTATTATTGGTTGATAATATTCTTCTTAATAAAGGATTTGTATTTCTGATTTTAAAATGAATTTATTTTTAGAAAATAGTATTTAAAAATGGTTTCAAAGTCTAAGGGAAACCATGGGTTCTATTGTACCCGTGGGGTTTTGGTTTTAAAATCGGTTGGCCCAGTGAGCTTCAAAGCTCCAAACTATTTCCTATGGAAAAAGGACTCCCAGAGGAGTCCATCGGACCGGCTAGATGTGAAAACCGAGTCCGGGAGACCCTCTGTTTCCGAATTCTTAATTCACTGAGTGTCTGCCGTCACTGTATGCTGTTGCAGACAGTGGAGGAAGTCGACTCTCGAACGGTCAGAGAGTCGAGCTTCGAACGGTCCGAGCCCTTCGGACGGTCCGAGAGCTAACCCTCGGATGTTCCGAGCCTCACCCGAAGCCCAGTTACGCTCGAGGCTAGCCTGACCCACTCGGACGTT
This sequence comes from Chimonanthus praecox, assembly GCA_022113865.1. Taxonomy (NCBI): domain Eukaryota; kingdom Viridiplantae; phylum Streptophyta; class Magnoliopsida; order Laurales; family Calycanthaceae; genus Chimonanthus; species Chimonanthus praecox. The sequence goes on along the minus strand of CM039096.1, from coordinate 22,048,632 downwards.
CCGAGCCCTAACTTTAGAGTTTAGGGTTTTGTGTTTTTGGGTTTTAGGGTTTATTGTTTTAGGAGTTTGTGGTTTAGGATTTAGGGTGTTAGGATTTTAGGGGTTTAGGGTTTTAGGCTTTACGGTTTAGGGTTTAGGGTTTTAGGGTTTAGGGTTTAGGTATTAGGGTTTAGGTTTTAGTGTTTAGTATTTACGGTTTAGGTTTTTAGGGTTTTTGGCTTTAGGGTTTGGAGTTTTAGGGATTTAGGGTTTAGGATTTAGGTATTTGGGTTCAGGTTTTAGGGTTTAGGATTTAGGCTTTAGGGTTTCGGGTTTATGGTTTTCGGGTTTTAGGATTTTAGGGTTTGGGGTTTTACGGGTTTACGGTCTTAGGGTTTTAGGGTTTAAGGGGTTTAGGATTTTTGGGTTTAGGGCTTAGGATTTAGTGTTTAGGGTTTTGGGTTCTAGGGTTATAGGGTTTTAGGGTTTAGGATTTTAGGGTTTTTACGCTTAGGGTATAGGTATTAGGGTTTAGGTTTTAGGGTTTACGGTTTGGGGTTTACGGGTTAAGGGTTTTAGAGTTTTAGGGTTTAGGGTTTAAGGGTTTAGGGTTTAGGGTTTAGGGTTTTATGATTTTAGATTTTCAGTTTTTAAGGTTTTAGGGGTTTAGGGTTTAGGATTTAGGGTTAAGGGTTTTAGGGTTTTAGGGTTTAGTGTTTAAGGTTTAGGGTTTTAGGGTTTGAGGGTTTAGGGAATGGTTTTCGGGGTTAGGGTTTTTGGGTTTTAGGGTTTAGGGTATGGTGTATAGGGTTTAAGGGTTTAGGGTTTTATGGTTTAGTGTTTTATGGTTTAGGGTTTTAGGGGTTTAGGGTTTAGGGTTTTAGGGTCTATGATTTAGGGATTTAGGGTTTTACGGTTTTAGCGTCTAGGGTTTTAGGGTGTTATGGGTTTAGGGTTTAGGGTTTAGGGTTTAGGGTTCAGGGTTTCGGGTTTTAGGGTATAGGGTTTAGGGTTTAAGGTTTAGAGATTAGGATTTAGTGTTTTAGGGTTTAGGGTTTAAGGTTTAGGGTTTAGAGTGTTAGGATTTTAGCGTTTAGGACTTAGGGTTTAAGGTTAAGGGTTTTAGGGTTGTAGGGTTTAGGGTTTAAGGTTTTAAGGTTTTCGAGTTTTAGAGTTTAGGGTTTTAGGGGTTTAGGGTTTCGGGTTTTAGGGTATAGGGTTTAGGGTTTAGGGTTTAGGATTTAGTGTTTTAGGGTTTAGGGTTTAAGGTTTAGGGTTTAGAGTTTTAGGGTTTTAAGGTTTAGGATTTAGGGTTTAGGGTTTAGGGTTTAAGGTTTAGGGTTTTAAGGTTTTAGGGTTTAGGGTTTAAGGTTTTAAGGTTTTCGGGTTTTAGAGTTTAGGGTTTTAGGGTTTTAGGGTTGACGGTTAACGTTTTAGTGTTTAGGGTTTAGGGTTTAGAGTTTGGGGTTTAGGGTTTAGGGTTTCGAGTTTAGGGTTTAGGGTTTAGGATTTAGTGTTTTAGGGTTTAGGGTTTAGGGTTTAGGGTTTAGAGTTTTAGGATTTTAGGGTTTTTAGGGTTTAGGATTTAGGGTTTTAGGGTTTAGGATTTAGGGTTTAGTGTTTAGGGTTTAGGGTTTTAGGGTTTTAGGGTTTAGGGTTTAAGGTTTTAGGGTTTTCAGGTTTTAGAGTTTAGGGTTTAGGGGTTTAGGATTTATGGTTTACAGTTTAGTATTTAGGGTTTAGGGTTTAGAGTTTAGGGTTTAGGGTTTAGGGTTTTAGGTTTTTAGGGTTTTCGGGTTTTAGGATTTTCGGGTTTTAAGATTTGAAGGTTTAGGGTTTTACTGCTTTAGGGTCTTAGGGTTTTAGGGTTTTAGGGGTTTAGGATTTTAGTGTTTTAGGGTTAAGGTTTAGTGTTTATGGTTTGGGTTTTAGGGTTTTAGGGTTTAGGATTTCGGGTTTAGCGTTTAGGATTTACTGCTTAGGGTTAAGGGTTTTAGGGTTTAGATTTTAAAGGCTTAGGGTTTAGGGTTTTATGATTTTAGTGTTTCATAGGGGTTTAGGGTTTAGGTTTAGGATTTAGCGTTTAAGGTTTTAGTGTTTTAGGGTTTAGTGTTTAGGATTTAGAGTTTTAGGGTTTTAGAGTTTTAGGTTTTATGGTTAGGGTAAGGTTTTCGGGGTTTAGGGTTTATTTTTTAAGATTTAGGGTTCAGGGTTTACAATTTAGGATTTGGGGTTTGGGGTTTAGGCTATTAGAGTTTTAGGGTTTAGGATTTAGGGTTTAGGATTTTAGGATTTAGGATTTAGGGTTTCGGGTTTTCGGGATTTAGGGTTTATGGTTTTAGGGGTTTAGGGTTTAGGTGTTAATATTTAGGGTTTAGGGTTTAGGCGTTTATTGTTTTAGGGTTATAGGGGTTTATTTTTTAGGGTTTATTTTTTAGGGTTTAGGGTTTAGGGTTTCAGGTTTTAGGGTTTAAGGTTTGGGGTTTAGGGTTTAGGGTTTAGGATTTAGTGTTTTAGGGTTTAGGGTTTAGGGTTTAGGGTTTAGAGTTTAGGTTTTTGGGTTTGGGATTTTACAGGCTGAAGTTTTGTATGAGACGTTTAAAATGATGAATATTAGGGTTTCGGGTTTAAGGTTTAGGTTTTAGGGTTTAGGGTTACGATTTAGTGTTTTAGGGTTTAGGGTTTAGGTTTTAGGGTTAAGAGTTTTAGGATTTTAGGGGTTTAGGGTTTAGGGTTTAGGGTTTTAGGGTTTTAGGGTTTAGGGTATATTTTAAAAGGTTTAGGGTTTAGGGTTTACAGTTTGGTGTTTGGGGTTTCGAGTTTAGGGTTTTAGAATTTTAGGGTTTAAGATTTAGCGTTTAAGGTTTAGGGTTAGGGTTTTAGGGTTTTAGGGTTTAGGGTTTAAGGTTTTTGGTTTTCGGGTTTTAGATTTTAGGGTTTTAGGGGTTTAGGGTTTAGGGTTTAGGGTTTTGGGTTTAGGGTTTCGGGTTTCTTGTTTGCGGTTTACAGTTTAGGGTTTAGGGTTTAGGGTTTAGAGTTTAGGGTTTAGGGTTTAGGGTTTAGGGTTTAGGGTTTAGAGTTTAGGGTTTAGGGTTTAGGGTTTAGAGTTTAGGGTTTAGGGTTTAGGGTTTTACCGTTTTTGGGTTTTTGGGTTTTACGGTTTAGGGTTTTAGTGGTTTATGGTTTTAGGGTTTTGGGGTTTTAGGGTTTATTGTTTAGATTTTTTGGTTTACGGTTTAGGGTTTATGGTTTTAGCGTTTTAGGGTTTAGGGTTTTAGTGGTTTAGGGTTATAGTGTTTTGGGGTTTTAGGGTTTTAGGGTTTAGGGTTTATTTTAAAAGGTTTAGGGTTTAGGGTTTACAGTTTGGAGTTTGGGGTTTGGGGTTTAGGGTTTTAGGATTTTAGGGTTTAGGATTTAGGGTTTAAGGTTTAGGGTTAGGGTTTTAGGGTTTAGGGTTTATGGTTTTTGGTTTTCGGGTTTTAGATTTTAGGGTTTTAGGGGTTTAGGGTTTAGGGTTGAGGGTTTAGGGTTTCTTGTTTACGGTTTAGAGTTTAGGGTTTAGGGTTTAGGGTTTTAGCGTTTTAGGGTTTTTGGGTTTTACAGTTTAGGGTTTTAGTGTTTTGGGGTTTTAGGGTTTTAGGGTTTAGGGTTTATTGTTTAGATTTTTTGGGTTGGGTTAGGGTTTAGGGTTTAGGGTTTAGAATTTTAGGGTTTTAGGTGGTTAGAGTTTTAGGGTTTAGGGTTTAGGGTTTTAGGGTTTTATGGTTGTAGACTTTTAGGGTTTCGGGTTTGAGGGTTTTAGGGTTTGGGGTTTTAGGGTTGTAGGGTTTTAGGGGGTTAGGCTTTTAGGGTTTAGGGTTTAGAGTTTAGGGTTTTAGGGTTTTAGGGTTGGAGGCTTTTAGGGTTTCTGGTTTTAGGGTTTTAGGGTTTGGGGTTTTCGGGTTTTAGGGTTCTAGGTTTTTAGGGTTTAGGGTTTTAGGGTTGTAGGTTTTTAGGGTTTAGGGCTTTAGGATTATAGGGTTTAGGGTTCAGGGTTTAGGGTTTAGGGTTTTAGGGTTTTCTTGTTTAGGATTTAGGGTTTTAGGGATTTAGGGTTTATGGTTTTAGGTGTTTAGGTCTTAGGTGTTAATGTTTAGGGTTTAGGGTTTAGGGTTTAGGGTTTAGGGTTTAGGTGTTTATTGTTTTAGGGTTATAGGGGTTTAAGGTTTAGGGTTTATTTTTTAGGGTTTAGGGTTTAGGGTTTCGGGTTTTAGGGTTCAGGGTTTAGGGTTTCGGGTTTAGGATTTAGTGTTTTTGGATTTAGGGTTTAGGGTTTAGGTTTTAGGGTTTCAGGGATTTAGGGTTTCGGATTTAGGGTTTAGAGTTTAGGGTTTAGGGTTTTAGGGTTTTAGGGTTTAGGGTTTGAGGTTTTAGGGTTTTCGGGTTTTAGAGTTTTGGGTTTTAGGGGTTTAGGGTTTACGGTTTACGGTTTAGTGTTTAGGGTTTAGGGTATAGAGTTTAGGGTTTCTGGTTTAGGGTTTAGGGTCTTGGGTTTAGGGTTTAGGGTTTAGGGTTAGGATTTAGTGTTTTAGGGTTTTGGGTTAGGATTTAGTGTTTTAGGGTTTTGGGTTTAGGGTTTTGGGTTTAGGTTTTAGGGTTAAGAGTTTTAGGGGTTTAGGGTTTAGAATTTAGGGTTTAGGGTTTAGGGTTTAGAGTTTTAGGGTTTTAGGGTTTAGTGTTTTGGGTTTTGAGTTTTATGGTTTTAGGGTTTTAGGGTTTAGGGTTTTTGGGTTTTAGGGTTTAGTGTATGCAGTTTAGGGTTTAAGGGTTTAGGGTTTTATGTTTTAGTGTTTTATGGTTTAGGGTTCTAGGGGTTTAGGGTTTTAGGCTTTAGGGTTTTAGGGATTTTGGATTTTAGGCTTTAGGGTTTTAGGGTCTAGGGTTTTAGGGTTTTATGGGTTTAGGGTTTAGGGTTTAGGGTTTAGGGTTTAGCGTTTGGGGTTTTAGGGTTTTAACGTGTTAGGGTTTTAAGGTTTAGGGTTTATTTTTTAAGATTTAGGGTTTAGGGTTTACAGTTTAGGATTTGGGGTTTGGGGTTTAGGGTTTTAGAGTTTTAGGGTTTTAGTGTTTAGGATTTTGGGTTTAGCATTTTGGGTTTGGGGTTTTAGGGTTTTAGGGTTTAAGGTTTTGGGGTTTTGGGGTTTTAGATTTTAAGGTTTTAGGGGATTAGGATTTAGGGATTTGGGTTTAGGGTTTAGGGTTTAGTGTTTACGGTTTACGGTTTAGGGTTTAGGGTTTAGGATTTAGGGTGTTGGGTTTTGGGTTTAGGGTTTTGGGTTTTAGCATTTTAGTGGTTTGTTTTAGGGTTTAGGGTTTAGTGTTTAGGTTTTTTGGTTTAGGATTTAGGGTTTTAGGGGTTTAGGGTTTTAGGGTTTTAGGGTTTTGGGATTTTTGGGTTTTAGGGTTTTACGGTTTATGATTTAAGGGGTTTACTACTTTAGGTTTTACTTTTAGGGTTTTAAGATTTTAGGGTTTTAGGGATTAGGATTTTAGGGGTTTAGGGTTTGGGTTTAGGGTTTAAGATATAAGGTTTTAGGATTTAGGGTTTAGGGTTTAGGGTTTAGGGCTTTAGGGTTTTAGGGTTTTAACATTTTAGGGTTTAGGGTTTAGGATTTAGGGTTGTAGGGTTTTAGTGTTATAGGGTTTAGGGTTTTAGGATTATAGGGGTTCAGGGTGTAAGGGTTAGGATTTTAGGGTTCGAGGATTTAGATTTAGGGTTTTAGGGTTTAGGGTTTTAGTATTTAGGGTTTTAGGGTTTAGGGTTTAAGGTTTTAGGGTTTTGGATTTAGGGTTTAGGGTTTTAGGTTAAGGGTTTTAAAGTTTTAGTGTTTTAGGGTTTTAGGGTTTATGGTTTAGGGTTTAGGGTTTTATGATTTTAGGGTTTTAAAGTTTTAGTGTTTTAGGGTTTAGGGTTTAGGGTTTAGGGTTTAAGGTTTAGGGTTTTGGGTTTAGGATTTTATGATATTAGGGTTTCAGTTTTTGGTTTAGGGTTTTAGAGTTTTAGCATTTTAGAATTTAGGGTTTAAGGTTTTTGGGTTTAGAGTTTTAAGGGTTTAGGGTTTCGGCTTTAGGGCTTAGGGTTTACTGTTTAGGTTTAGGGTCTAGGGTTTAGAGTTTAGAGTTTAGGGTTTAGGGTTTAGGGTGTAGGTTTAGGGTTTTAGCATCTTTGGGTTTTAGGGTTTAGGGTTTTAGGGGTTTAGGGTTTAGTGTTTAGGGTTTTTGGTTTAGGGTTTTTGGTTTAGGGTTTATGGTTTAGGGTTTATGCTTTTAGGGTTTTAGGGGGTTAGGGTTTTAGGGTTTGGGGTTTGGGGTTTAGGGTTTTAGGGTTTAGGGTTTAGGGTTTTAGGGTTTTAGGGTTGTAGGCTTTTAGGTTTAGGGTTTTGGGGTTTAGGGTTTAGGGTTTAGGGTTTTAGGGTTTTAGGGTTTTAGGGTTTAGGGTTTAAGGTTTTAGGGTTTTGGGGTTTAGGGTTTAGGGTTTTGGATTTTCGGGTTTAGGGTTTTAGGGTTTTAACGATTTAGGGTTATGGGTTTACGCTTTAGGGTTTAGGGGTTTAGAGTTTTAGGGTTTTGGTTTTAGGATTTTATTGTCTTAGTGTTTTTGGGATTGGGATTTTAGGGGTTTAGGGTTTAGGGTTTACGATATAGGGTTTTAGGGTTTTATGGTTTAGGATTTAGGGTTTTTGAGTTTTAGGGATTTAGGGTTTTGGGTTTTAGGGTTTTTGGGGTTTAGGGTTTACGTTTTAGAGTCAGGGTTTAGGGTTTAGGGTTTAGGAGTTTTGGGTTTTAGGGGTTTAGGGTTTAGGGGTTTAGGGTTATAGGGTTTTTAGGATTTAGGGTTTTAGGGTTTTAGGGTTTTGGTTTAGGATTTTAGGGGTTTTGTGTTTTAGGGTTTTGATGTTTAGAGTTAAGGGGTTCAAGGTTTAGGGTTTAGGGTTAAGGGTTTAGGATTTTATGGGTTTGGGATTTAGGCTTTAGGGTTTCAGGGTTTTAGGGTTCAGGGTTTAAGGTTTTGGGTTTAGGGTTTTAGTGTTTAGAGTTTTAGGCTTTTTGTTTTAGGGTTTTAAGGTTTATGGGTTTTAGGGATTAGGATTTTAGGTGTTTAGGGTTTTGGGTTTAGGGTTTACGATATAAGGTTTTAGCATTTAGGGTTTAGGGTTTTAGGGCTTTAACGTTTTAGGGTTTAGTGTTTAGCATTTAGGATTTTAGGTTTAGGATTTTAGGGTTATAGGGTTTAGGGTTTACGATATAGGGTTTTAGGGTTTAGGATTTAGGGCTTTTGAGTTTTAGGGATTTAGGGTTTTGGGTTTTAGGGTTTTTGGGGTTTAGGGTTTACGTTTTAGAGTCTGGGTTTAGGGTTTAGGGTATAGGAGTTTTGGGTTTTAGGGGTTTAGGGTTTAGGGTTTAGGGGTTTAGGGTTATAGGGTTTTAGGATTTAGGGTTTAGGGTTTTAGGGTTTTACGGTTTAGGATTTTAGGGGTTTTGTGTTTTAGGGTTTTGATGTTTAGAGTTAAGGGGTTCAAGGTTTAGGGTTTAGGGTTAAGGGTTTAGGATTTATGGGTTTGGGATTTAGGCTTTAGGGTTTCAGGGTTTTAGGGTTCAGGGTTTAAGGTTTTGGGTTTAGGGTTTTAGTGTTTAGAGTTTTACGCTTTTTGTTTTAGGGTTTTAAGGTTTATGGGCTTTAGGGATTAGGATTTTAGGGGTTTAGGGTTTACGATATAAGGTTTTAGCATTTAGGGTTTAGGGTTTTAGGGCTTTAACGTTTTAGGGTTTAGTGTTTAGGGTTTAGGATTTTAGGTTTAGGATTTTAGGGTTATAGGGTTTAGGGTTTACGATATAGGGTTTTAGGGTTTAGGATTTAGGGTTTTTGAGTTTTAGGGATTTAGGGTTTTGGGTTTTAGGGTTTTTGGGGTTTAGGGTTTACGTTTTAGAGTCAGGGTTTAGAGTTTAGGGTTTAGGAGTTTTGGGTTTTAAGGGTTTAGGGTTTAGGGTTTAGGGGTTTAGGGTTATAGGGTTTTTTAGGGTTTTAGGGTTTTTTTAGGATTTTTTTTTTAGGGTTTTTGTTTAGTTAAGGGGTTCAAGGTTTAGGGTTTAGGGTTAAGGGTTTAGGGTTAAGGGTTTAGGATTTATGAGTTAGGATTTAGGCTTTAGGGTTTCAGGGTTTTAGGGTTTAGGGTTTAAGGTTTTGGGTTTAGGGTTTTAGTGTGTAGAGTTTTAGGGTTTTTGTTTTAGGGTTTTAAGGTTTATGGGTTTTAGGGATTAGGATTTTAGGGGTTTAGGGTTTTGGGTTTAGGGTTTACGATATAAGGTTTTAGCATTTAGGGTTTAGGGTTTAGGGGTTTAGGGTTTTAGGGCTTTAACGTTTTAAGGTTTTAACATTTTAGGGTTTAGTGTTTAGGGTTTAGGATTTTAGGTTTAGGATTTTAGGGTTATAGGGTTTAGGGTTTAGGGTTTTTGTGTTTTAGGGTTTCAGGGTTTAGGGGTTAGGATTAAGGGGTTAGAATTTTAGGGTTTTAGGATTTAGGCTTTAGGGTTTTAGGGGTTTAGGGTTTTAGGGTTATAGGGGCATAGGATTTAGGGTTTTAGGGTTTAGGGTTTAGGGTTTAGTTTTTAGGGTTTTAGGGGTTTAGGGTTTCAGGGTTTTGGCGTTTCAGGGTTTTAGGGTTTTAGGGTTTTAGGGTTTTAGGGTTTAGGATTTATGGTTTTATTGTTTTAGAGTTTAGGGTTTAGGGTTTAGTGTTTAGGGTTTTAAGGGTTTAGGGTTCTAGGGTTTTGAGTTTTAGGGTTTTAGGGTTTAGGATTTAGGGTTCTAGGGTTTAGGCGTTTAGCGTTTAGGGTTCAAGGTTTAGGGTTTAGGTTTAGGGTTCAGGGCTTAGGGTTTAGAGTTTAGGCTTTAGGGTTTAGCGTCTAGGATTTAGGGTTTAGGGTTTAGGGTTTAGGATTTAGGGTTTTAGGCTTTTAAGGTTTTCGGGTTTTAGAGTTTAGGGCTTTAGAAATACAGGGGTTTAGGGTTTTAGTGTTTTAGGGTTTTAGGGGTTAGGCTTTTTGGGTTTAAGGTTTTATGGTTTAGCGTTTTTGGGTTTTAGGGTTTAAGGTTTTCGGGGTTTAGGGTTTTGGGGTTTTAGGGTTCTAGGGTTTAGGCGTTTTGGGTTTAGGGTGCAAGGTTTAGGGTTTCGAGTTTTGGGTTTACGGTTTTAGGGTTTGTGTCTAGGTTTTAGGGTTAGGGTTTAGGGTTTAGGATTTATCGTTTTAGGGTTTAGGTTTAAGGTTTTTGGGTTTTCGGGTTTTAGAGTTTAGGATTTTAGGGGTTTCGGGTTTTAGGGTTATAAGGGTTTAAGGTTTTAGGGTTTTCGGGTTTTAGGGTTTGGGGTTTTAGGGTTTTTGGGTCTAGGATTTTAGGGTTTTTATTGTTTTAGGGTTTTGGGTTTAATGTTTAGGGGTTTTGGGTTTTAGGGTTTTAGGTTTAGGAGTTAGGGTTTTAGGGTTTTAGGCGTTTAGGGTTTAGGGTTCACGTTTTGGGATTTAGGTTTTGGGTTTCGGGTTTAGGGTTTAGGGTTTAGAGTTTAGGATTTATGGTTTAGTGTCTAGGATTTATGGTTAGGGTTTAGGGTTTAGGATTTAGGGTTTTAGGGTTTTAAGGTTTGGGTTTAAGGATTTAGGGTTTTAGGGTTTTAAGGTTTGGGTTTAAGGATTTAGGGTTTTCGGGTTTTAGGGGTTTAGGGTTTTAAGGTTTGGGTTTAAGGATTTAGGGTTTTCGGGTTTTAGGGGTTTAGGGTTTTAGGGGTTTAGGGTTTTAGGGTTATTGGGGTTTAGGACTCACTCCAATGCCGTGTATCCCTTGCTTAAATCATTATTGCCGTGTTCACTTGCTATGGTTCTTTTTTTTTTTTATAAAAAGCTCCACTTAATCCCATATTTAGAAGGCAATATGCGCCCCTCCTTGCCTTCTTTTATTAAACCTCTCTTGGATCCCAACTTAGACAAGGCCTTGCGCCTCTTGCTTCTCTTTCTTTTATTAAATAACACTCCACACGGCCACCCTTATTTGAAATAGCCATTGCCTTATTTAATCTCCCAATCAGTCCTATCTTATTAAAATAGCAAGACCCTTAAGTTTAGCCATTCTTAATCCTCAATTTAGAATGTGCTATGCACCCATTGTGTTTAACAATTGCCTCTTTATAAAATCTCCATTTAATCCCAAAATAGAAAGTGCCATTTTAATCAAGGAAAGACCCTTCTTTAGGGACTCCAACCCATGCGCATATCTCATATGTCGCCAAGACAATCTCTATTTCTAGTCTTATATATCTCATCTCATCCAAAAAATTATGCGCATATAACCCCCTTGATTTTTGTGATATAAAATCTTATATTCAGCCATGCAATCTTTTATCTATTGAATTTTACATTACTAAAATAATTCAACCCATTTAAATTTATTTGAAACCATTTATCAAAATCGTTGGGTCTTAATTGGGCAAAGACCCAATCACTTTATCCATCTAAAATCCTTATCTAAAATCCATAAATTAAATGGGTAATTTCCGTAAATATTTATAACTTGAAAATCTGGGGTATTACAATACAACCCTCTTTTTTAAAGTTTTCGTCCCGATAATCGAGTGAAGTAGGGTTTCAAATATTTAATAAATAGCTCAGGATGAGCTGTCCTCATTTCCGACTTGAATTCCCATATGGCTTCCTCAATGCCATGCCGACCCCATATCACTTTGATAACTAGATCGATCGGTTCCGTAATACCCTTTGTTCTGTGTTTTCCTCTCAGATTGCCCATCAGTCTGTGGGTGGAATACCGTGCTAATCAATAGGTTTGCTCCCACGGCCGCCTGCATGCTCTGCCATACTCTGCCGGTAAATCGATCATTTCTGTCGAACACAATAGTCTGACATACCATGAAATCTGATGATATCCTAATTATACTGCCGATCCAAATCTCAGATGAATTTGTCATCTTATTGGGAATAAAATGTGTAGACTTGGTCATTCGGTCTGCCTCGACCCATATCGTATCGTTGCCCTTTGAAGCCCTTGGCAACCCATAGGTACAGATATCCTTCCTTGGAATACAAAATCCTGTCCAGGTTTTAACTCCCATTCCAATAGGGCCTCGCCAGTAAATGTCTTGGTCCATAACACCTCTATTTCCGGATCTATCCGTTGTTCCCGTTCCAATCTTGTCAAGTACCACTCAATTACATCAAACTTACTCATATCAATCTATGAGTTTCATCCTTGTAAAATTTTACTCTGTCTTATGTTATCTCTTTTTTTTCTCGTGAACCCATTTACAATTCTTATGTAAATCAATATACTCTGTTTCACTTTACCTGCTAAAAAAATATTTTCCATATGAACTTGTTTAATATGTTCACTCGTCTATTCTCTGTGTGAGGTAGCCTGTCAATACGAGCCTATGTTCAAGTCCTTTGCTGATTCCATTTTAACTAAATTTCTAGCTTCTTTCTCCTGGAACTCGATCGGCCAACTACAGAGTCAGTTAGCTAGACTAACTTGGCAGTCCCCATAGCTTCCCATTCGAGTTTCACTAGACTCTTGACTTCACTCTCCTGGAACTGCATAGGCTAACTACAGAGTCAGGTGATCAGTCTAACTCGACAGTCGCCCATAGTTTCCCATTTGAGTTTCACTAGACTCTTAACTTTTTCCTTTAAGTATATCTCCCAAAAGTAATCATACCTTTATTTACATATAAGTCACTATGTGACTAACACCTTCTGTTCATAACTTCTACGATACCGAGTATCTCTCTACACTAACTCTCCTGTGATACAAGTCATAATACGACTAACACCTTTGTCTTATATCGTGGAATGTAAATCAAAACATGTTCCAATCCTTATATGTCATTTATGAGACCAACCGGTCCATCATACTACCATGAGATATTTTATCCATAGTAGCAAAACTCGAATGACTCACCCTGTGACTGTAGCTAAAATAACCTTCATAGTATATCCCGACCCCTTAGCAAGACTTAGGTCCCATGACTTACTAAGCGGAAGACCCACGTCCAACGTGGTCCGGTCTACCCTACCCTGCATTCCTTCACCCCCAAGGGTGATTCTATCAAGCTCTAAGGTGGTCGAACTGCGTCTAACGAGACTAGTACTACTCCCACGGGTAAAATAATATCTAGTTCTGCGAAACCTCACACTTCATGTGTGCAAAATAACTGTGAGAGTGTCCTCCAGCGCGTAGCATGCGAGGGACCCACTCCTCAACGGTAACCCTACGAGACTAAGTCTCTGTATTTCGTATCGAGGTTCCCACAGTCTCATAGCTACTCTAAGCCATACTCATAGAATCTATATACTTATTTCATCACTATCTCGTGAGATATGCACTCATACCACAACTTAATAAACTCAAGTGACCTCGTCACACACTTCTTAGTGCCAAAATCCTCATAAACTCTTAAATTCCATAACTTTATTGAGATTTATTCAAACTTCCATCGTAATATAAGAGTTGGTAGGGTTAAAACAAAAACCCTTTACAACTTACCCACAACCCTTACAAAATCTTTCCCTTTTTCCTGACTTTTCCTACCACTCCTTAGCCTAACCTTTCGTAGAAGACCCTTGAATTACCGAATGATCCACTGTCTTTGGGAAAGAAGTTGAAGTCTTCAGTCCTCCAAATCCTTGTGACTGAGCTAGTTGCGCCGAACGTCGGAGAGAACCCCTGAAGTAAGGAGATCTTTTGCTCTGTGGACACTCTCTTTTGAAATGGCCCTGCGGAAATAGGAATGAGGAGGTCTACCATTCTGTGGACACTCCCTTTTGAAATGGCCCTGTTGACCACACTGGAAACAGGAATTTCCAGTGGAACCCGATCTCCAAAAGTAGGGTTTGAATCTTTTGTAAGGGCTAAAAGTATTTCCCCCACCCCGACCTTTCGGTCCTGTGTTTCATTGGGGTTTGTGTCCTATTTCCACTCAAGAATTGCTGCAGAATGGAAGTGACTACCGTTTGTACTAGGTTTCGTAATTCAGGAGGTACTTTAGGAATGTTTGCATTGTTCTGACCCCCTCCGTTATGTTCTTCTTCAGTTACAAAGGTTGGAGTCACCCCAACATTGTGCTCGGGCGATTCTACTTCCATGTCCTGACTGATTTCAACTTCATTGTTGAAGTTTGGTATGCTGGAATCATCGGAAGAAACCAGCTCTATCGGACAACTAGGTGTCCCTCTGTCCCACAACTCTATACTCTTTGTTGCCTGACATATCTGTATCACAACAACCGAAGTATGTCAATGCCAATATCAGTTCAAATCAAACTAAATCTTTGTTTGGGGGATTTCTCTATGTATCACATAATGTCGCTTGTTTGGGGAAAATTGCCAAATAAACATCTTGTGTTTCTTGTCCTTGGGGAAAATTTCCAAATAAGCATTCTTTGATTTTTCTTTGCTTTCGGGGAATATATCCTATTTTGCGATGTTGGATAATTCCGATTATTTTGACTGTACTTCCTTTGCTATCATCCGTCTGAGTCTAACGAAGTAAATTAATGCACGAGAGCTGGATTAATTTACTCTGAAAGATTCAGTGTTTTGGGTTCGCTCTGATACCAACTGTAACGCCCCGCCCTTTTTCACTCGCTTCTTCCCGTAAATTTAGAGTCTATTTTTTTTTTTTTTATAACAGAGTAGAGTGATAGAGCGCGGGATGTCACGACACGAGCTAAGTCCGAACTTCCAAAGTCCAACCCTTAACTGGCCAACCCTATGTGTGTATGGACTCAATCCAAGACAACGGTTCACACATAGCAATATAAACATGCGGAATAAAATAACTGCGGAATCATAACATCAATTTGTGGAAAACATATAGAACCAAGTTCTATTCCGTTCAGATAGCAAAGTAAGTCAAGTCATCAATCATAACGTAATTATCCAATAAGACATCCAACCATAGCCAATCCATCTAAGTTATTACAATCCAAATTCTAGATACTCAAATACAAGCCCATGAGTATCTTAAAACATAATATAAATTAAAGCATCCAAGCTCCTATGCTTGTCCTTTTCCGCGTTTAGCTTTTTCCTCGTTTCCTGCATCATCCAGTAAAGGGTAGAAGTAGGGCGTTAGTACAACGCGCCTAGTAGGTATTCCAATTAGGGTTAACACATGGGTTAGTACCAACAATCCAGATATAATATATCAAAACCAGTTAAAATAAATCATTCCATACTTTCAAAACATTGTATCCAAAACAGTGTATGATAATAGAATCCAATCATACCGATAAACCAGAAACCTTGCATGATAATAAAGATCATAATCATGCCGATTCAATGTCATACCATGCTATCATATGCAATGAGTCCCACCCATCACCAAACATAGGGTATACTCTTGATGGAATGCTCCTCATCAAGGTATCTTCCTGGTGGAATTTTCATGACCAAGGTCTTCTCTCTTGATGGAATTCTCCTCATCAAGGTATTTCCCACAGTTACCTTATAGATATTCCGACGGAGTGTGGGCTCCAGTTACTTAGTATCCTCTTGATGGGATTCTCATCATCAAGGTATCCCCTGATGGAATGTTCATCACCAGGGTCTTCATACATAGTGTCCTCTTGATGGGATTCTCATCATCAATGTATCCCCCACTAGTGCTTTACGGACGCCCCGACGGAGTGTGGGTCCCCGGTTACCTGTCATCCCTCCTATGCCATGCATGAGATGCAAATGTCCATATGCTATGCAATTATACAAATCATAGCATTTAAAAGCTCATACTTGAAACATATAAAACACATGCTACTTTAATAACATAAATATAGCATTTAGAATCACCTTTTTGAAAACATAACCAACACATGTTATTTAAACAATTAAACATAGCATTTGAAAATCATATAAGCATATCCTTTGAAACATATTTTCATCAAACGTAAGATAAACACAAAGTACATAAACCCATGGTTTCAAAGAGGTGGAATCCTAGCAAAGACCGCTACGTGTCCTTGCGTCTTTCGTCCGGTAACAGCTCACGATCGTAAATACTTGGTGAGGTCCTGGTACCTTATAATATAAATCAATTAAAACCAAGTCCCACTTGATTTATCACATTTATAGCCCATTAACCAAACTTGTGGAGTTCGGCCATACCCTGGCCGAGCCTCACCCTTTTTGTTCATTTATCCCATTAATTAGCAAAATGCTATTGATCTAATCTTTAATTAACAATTTATTCATTTTAATTACAAGATTGCCATTATACTTATCCATAGCCATTTACCTTCCTTATTTTTCATATATTTACAAGATTGTCATCCATGGCTAATATAACCCGTTTTAGCAAGTATTTACAACCTTGCCATTGCCTCCAACAACTTAGGCTTAGGTTCCAACACATAGATCCATTTATTTATTTTAAACATCCATAACACTCCCAATAACCCTTTTAAAATAATTCATAACTGATTCCATCAACTTATGCTTGAGTTTCAAAACATAGTTCGAATAATCTACATAATTACCATATTGCTATCCAAGGCTAATTCCATTGTTCTCACCCTTTATCCCTTTAAAATACACCCAAACATAAACTGAAACTGATTCATAAATTTTATACATTATACATCTAATAATCCCAACCATAGATCCATAAATAAAACCTTCCCTTGCTTTAATCATATTAGGCTCATTTAAGACTCATAAAATTGGTTTATCATCTTAGGTCCATAAATGACCCATAATCTATATCAAGTCCATAAAGTCCATAATCATTCAAGGTCCATGCTTAGATAGTTCATAAATAGAAACTTCCTAAATTTAATATATAAATTCCATACTTAGAAAGTTTCCAACTTAAATCTCCACCTTCCATATTTAAAAGGTTTCCGTACTTAGATAGCTTCTAATTTAATCTCCACTTTCCTTAATTAGAAACTTTCCAATTAGTCTTTACCTTTCAAAATTAGAGACTTTCCAATTTAATCTCTACTTTCCAAAATTAGATACTTACTAATTTAAACTCCATCTTCCAAACTTAGAACTTACTAATTTAATAACCATTCTCCATATTTAGAATGTTTCCAAACTTTGCATGCATCTTTCCATGCTTGAATAGTTTTCAAATTTAGATTCCCTAATTAGAAAGTTTCCAATAAACCAATCAAAATCCATCAACCTTAACAAAACAACTCCATGGGGTTCGGCCATACACCATGGCCGAACCCTATGGTTCACCATCCTTTTTATTAAAAGATTCAAACCCCTTTTTAACCAACTCCAATCAAATTCCATTAATAAATTAAATCCATAAAAATAGTTGGTGGGGTTCGGCCACACACTATGGCCAAACCTCACCCCTTCGTTTTTTTTTTTTACTCTTTTGATCCAATCAAACAACATAATAACCTTTCTAAAATCATAAGCATGAATCCATAATCTTCATGCTTGAAACCCCATAAACTTATTAACAATTTCCATCGTTTTTATTATTAACAATCCAATAAAATAAACCATCAACCTTCTATCGGGTTCGGCCCTTGATCATGGCCGAACCCTATGGTTCATCAACTTCTCATTAAACCATTCAAAATCCCTTTTTAAAACATGTAGAATTAATCCATGGTTTGTATCCTTAAAATTCCATACATTAACCATAATAATATGACCTATGTTTCTTCTATAAAATCACCAAAACCCTTCCATGGGGTTCGGCCATGGTGCATGGCCGAACCCTATGGTTCATCCATGATCATCTCTTAATTCTTCTTCCATGGGGTTCGGCCATACACCTTGGCCGAACCCTATGGTTCCTTATCTTAAATAAACAAAAATCATAAGATCACTTACCGGTTCCGCGACTCCTTCAGTTTTCCGTCGGTGGATCTTGTTCTTCTAATCCTTCTCCTTTCCTTAGCCTTTTCTTGTGTAAGCCGTGAACCACTTTGTGTTGCTGCTCTTGTGCTTGCTGCTGCCTCTCTTCCTTTGATAATGATTGCCGTGCATGAGTGTAATAGCCCGGACTTTTTAAATCAATATATATGTGGCTATTATTTATTTTAATGATAGAAATTGGAAATTTTGATGGGATAAGTGTTAAGTGGATCAAAAATTTGGGCAAATGACCAAGTATGGTCCAATGGACCATGGATTGAATTAAATTCATTTAAATGGTCAAGGATGGTCAAATTGGGCCCAATACCCGTTTGGGACCCAATGGGCCAGGATGATTTAAGCTCTAAGGTAAATGGGTAGGAGGTGAATGTAATTGGGCCATGGACCAAGGTGACATGGCCGAATGGGACCCACCTCCACCTCACCAAGTGAGATGGAGTGTGGACCAAGGATTGGTGGGGCCGGCCATGGGTGGAATAATGGATTTAAGTTAAGTCGGAATTAATTAACCTAAGTTAATTATCTAGTTAATTAAATGATTAAACTATCCAAAAGGTGGTCAAAGGGGTCAAAATTGGAAGACCAAACCACCTCATTTCAAACACCAAAAACGTTGGGCTTGGTGGTGGTTTATCCCAACCACCACCATAAAGCATAAAAAATATCCCATGGGGTTGGTGGGAGGAGTTAATGGAAGAGTGTAATTTATATGATGGTTCCCGTGATTTATTTTTGTAATTTATATGATTTGCTTTATGATGGGTTTTAAGATTATGATTTATATATATTATATGACATATTGCCAGGCTATGATTTATATGATTAGGCTATGAATTATATATGAAGGCTACAAATTATATATATTACATAGCATAATGCACCTACATCTCATGCATGGCATGGGCAGGAAAATAATGAAACCGGAGTCCATGATCCGTCGGGGCGACCGAGAAGCAGACATGGGGATAGCCTGATGCGCTATAACCGGAGTCCATGCTTCGTCGGGGTGACCGAGAAGCAAACATGGGGATAGCCTGATGCGCTATAACCGGAGTCCATGCTCCCTTGG
This sequence comes from Chimonanthus praecox, assembly GCA_022113865.1. Taxonomy (NCBI): domain Eukaryota; kingdom Viridiplantae; phylum Streptophyta; class Magnoliopsida; order Laurales; family Calycanthaceae; genus Chimonanthus; species Chimonanthus praecox. The sequence goes on along the minus strand of CM039096.1, from coordinate 22,030,640 downwards.
GGCGACCGAGAAGCAGACATAGGGATATCTTGATATGTGGAGATATAACCGGAGTCCATGCTCCGTCGGGGCGACCGAGAAGCAAACATGGGGATATCATGATGGTATGGATGATGGGTGGGACTCCTGACATAGACACCCATGGCATAGCATTCATTTTATGGTTTCCATATATTATTATCTGTATGCTTGTTATCACTAATCCATGTGTTAACCCTACTCGGAGTCCTACTGGGCGCGTTATCTAACGCCCTACTTCTACCCTAGCTGATGACGCAGGAGACAGCGGAAACGGTGGCCGCTACAAGAGCCAAGCTTAGGAGCTTGGGAAAGCGAGCTACTTAGTTTATTTAAGATTTATTTTGGAAATGTAATTTGAGTAGCTTAGCTCGTCGGCCTATAATAATTTATATTACTTGCTATGGTTTGGATTTTATTTTGGACATTATGGCTTGAGGTAATTTAGTAATTTAATGATGTAATCTTCCCTGCTATCTAAAACTGGTAGGATAGTCTCTATTATAATGTTCCGCATTAAGTTATATTCCGCAAGCTTACGTATACGTGCGAACCGTTCTCGTGGACTTCGTTCCACGCGCACATAGGATTGGCCAGTTAAGGGCCTGGCTTTAAAGTTCGGACTTAACTCGCGTCGTGACGTCCCGCGCCCTTTGTCACTCTTCATTTCAAAAAAAATAAATAATAATAATAGACTCTGATTTCGGTGAAAAGGGGCGGGCGTTACAGTTGGTATTAGAGCGAAAATCGGAAGAATGAATCTCTCGAAGTATGATTAAGACGGTTTCACGTCTCACTAACGGATAAGAATCCCAACTGACCGACTCTTTGGAGTCTGCTGCACAGGGGCCGGATTAATTTACTTCGTTAGACTCAGACTGAAGCATTCAATCTGAGAACAACATTTGACGAAAAGGAATGATAGCAAGGGAAGTGTAATCATTTTAAGTTGGAATTATCAAACATAGAAAGATAGGGCTTACTTCCCCCAAAAATGAGAACACAATATTTTGGTACTTAGAAAAAATTTCCCCCCAAATGGAAAGAAAAAAAAAAAATATTTGATACTTAGGAAATTTTCCCCTAAAAACAAAGCATGCTCACTTAGCAATTTTTCCAAATTGGAAAGAAATACATGACACTTAGGAGTTTTATGAAAACCAAGTATGCTTATTTGGCAATTTCCCCAAAGCAAAATACATTGTACTATACATAAGAAATCCCCCAAAACTAAGTATGATTATTTGGTAATTTCCCCCAAAATGAGAAACAATACTTAGGTGATTTTCCCCAAAAACTAAGTATGTTTATTTGGCAAAAGTTCCCCAAAAATATGAACACGACAATTTTATGAAGGAACTAAGTCGATAAATGTTTTTTCAATGACTTAGGAAAATGCCTCCGAAGAGAAGAACCCGACAAAACCCACGGGTAGAGGAAGAGGTGCCACCACCTCGTCAGGAAGAGGAGGTACAACCACCGCATCAAGAGGAGGCACCGCCACCTCATCAGGAGGAGGGACAAAATGTGTGAACATACTTGTTGTGCCTCCCGAGTTGAAAGAATTGGTTCAAGCAGTGGTCACCTCTGTCCTTCAACAACACTTGAATGGGAATGCGACCACCAGCGACTCCAACAACCGAAACATGGTTAGAGATTTCCAGCAACAGCACCCTCCCTACTTCAACGGGAGAGAAGGGGCTGTCGGAGCAGAACATTGGTTGAAAAAGATCACTCAGATCTTAAATCTGCTTCAGATTTCCAGTCCAGTTGATAGGATCTTACTAGCTACATCTCAACTGATCGAGGATGCCGGTAATTGGTGGGAAGTTGTAGAAAAGCAGCAAGCACTGGTGCCGGAAGGGGAAAGGATTACCATGACATGGGAATGGTTCTCAGCCACCTTTCTAGAGCAGTATTTTCCAGAGGAGGAAAGAGAGAGCCAGACTCAAGCCTTCCTATCATTGGTATAAGGCAATATGATGGTGGCAGAATATCACAGAGAATTCCTTAGGCTATCCGTCTATGCATTTTATATGGTGGATACCGAGCACCGGAGGGCCATTAAGTTTGAGCGGGGCCTTCGGCCGAGCATCAGGACTAGGGTGACCATCTACAAGGAACCTACACTAGCAGGGGTGGTTAGTAGGGCCACTATAGCGGAGCGAGAGTTGAATGAGATAGTGCGGTTTGACAACCGCCGAGGGCAAAGTGGGCAGGGTGCATTTCAACCCAACAAGAAGTTCCGCCCGAACTTTAGCAGACCCTCACCCTCCACTAGATCTACAGGGGGCTTTCGCCCCAATCAGGCCTCCCCATCAGCATCAGTCACTCAGGTTCCACGGGGTGGGAACACTTGTTATCAGTGTGGCCAACAGGCCACTTCAAGAGGAAGTGTCCACAGATTAGCAAGCCCTCTCACTTCAGGGGTTCCTTCCGCCCTCCAACTAGACCAGCTCAGTCACGAGGAGGCAGGGCTTACAACCAGGCGGGGCGGGCGCCAAACCTACAGGATCTGGACGACTTTTTACCATACCTCCTCCAGTAGCAGTGGATCGCTCGGTGGTTCAAGGTATGGCCGTAGTTGGTAGTTCCTATGCTGTTGCATTATTTGATTCTGGAGCTTCCCATTTATTTATATCTGCTGCATTCATATCTGCTACAGGCACATTAGTACAAAACCTGTCCACATCATTTACCATTGTATCCCCCGTCGGAGACACATCTTTGGGACTCATATGCACGACATTAAATACTGAACTCGCTGGATTCAGATTCGAGTTCAACTATTTGGTACTCGATATGGCTGAGTACAACGTTATATTTGGTATGGACTGGTTGGCTACATTTCAGGCTCATATCAATTGCCATCTTCGTAGGGTGATATTTTGGTCACCCGAGGGAAAGCGGTACGTGGTACACGCTGACAGATAGGGCATCCCTAGAAGGCTGCAGGAAGAGTTGAACCACCTTGTCTTAAACAACATCAGATTAGACAAGGCACCAGTGGTTGAACTTCCGGCGGTAGTAACAAACTATGTTGAGGTATTCCCAACAAAGCTCCTTGATTTGCCACCCAAGAGGGAGATAGACTTTGAGATCAAGTTATATCCCGGTACTGCTCCAATATCATTGCCCCATTACAGGATGGCACCGGCTGAGACGACCGAGCTAAAGAAGCAGATTGATGAACTGCTCAGACTGGGTTTTATTCGGACAACACATCCGCATGGGAAGCCCCAGTATTATTTGTGAAGAAGAAAGACGATACCCTGCGAATGTGTGTGGATTATAGAAAGTTAAACCAACTGACGGTCAGGAACAAATACCCCCCTACCTAGGATTGACGATCTGTTTGATCAACTTAGGGGTTCCTCGCACTTCTCCAAGATTGACCTGATGTCCGGGTACCATCAAATCAGGGTTAGGGAGGAGGACATAGAGAAGACAGCCTTCAGGACACGGTATGGCTTATATGAGTATGTGGTCATGCCATTTGGACTTACTAATGTACCGGCTGTGTTCATGGACCTGAGTAGGATATTCCGTCCTTACTTGGATCAGTTCGTGATTGTATTCATTGATGATATTCTGGTCTATTCCAAGAGTCAGGAGGAACATGCTGAGCACCTGCGGATAGTCCTGGACACCTTGAGGAAGAACCAGTTGTATGCCAAAGCCAGCAAGTGTGAGTTCTGGCTATCTGAGGTCAACTTCTTGGAGCACATTATATCAGAGGAAGGTATAGCCATGGACCCGACTAAGGTAGCGGCAGTGAGGGAGTGGAAAGCACCGACGAATGTGAACGAGATCCGGAGTTTTCTGGGATTGGCCGGTTACTACAGGAAGTTCATCATGGACTTCTCCAAGGTTATAGCTCCACTTACCTGACTCACTCAGAAAGGAGTCAAATTTGAGTGGTCAAATCTGTGCAACTGGAGATTTGAGGAGCTAAAGGAGAGGCTTACAACCGCTCCTATTCTGATCTTGCCGGAGAGAGGCACAAATTATGAGGTGTACTGTAATGCCTCAGGTGAGGGACTGGGGTGTACACTCAGTCAAGGTAATCGTGCGGTGGCGTATGGATCAAGACAGTTGAAAATCCATGAACGCCACTATCCCACACATGATCTGGAGCTAGCAACAGTGGTATTCGCTCTCAAAAGCTGGAGACACGACCTTTATAGTGAGAAGTTTGAGGTGTTCTCATATCACAAGAGCCTGAAGTACTTATTTGATCAGAAGGAACTCAACATGAGACAGCGCAGATGGATGGAATATCTGGCAGATTATGAGTTCGCACTTCGGTATCATCCTGGTAAGGCGAACAAGGTGGCGGATGCCCTCAGCCGCATGTCACATGCGACAGTAGCCAGCTTGATCATGACAGAATGGGAGGTATTGAATAACATTAGAGAGTTTAAACTCTACCTCAATAATCAGGGACCATATATAATCTGATCAACGATCCAACATGGTTTCCGAGATTGAACGGGAACAACGGACAGATCCAGAGGTGGAGGAGATATGGGCTAAGATGTTTACCGGTGAGGTTGTACCATAATGGGAATTACGACCAGGACAGGGTCTTGTGTTCCGATGCAGGACAAATGTGCCTAAGCGCTGCAGAAGAGAGTTGTTGATTGAAGCACACCAAACCAGGCTCTCTATCCATCGGGCAGCACCAAGATGTATCATGATCTTAAGAGGCACTATTGGTGGCGTGGACTTAAGAAAAGATGTGGCAGAGTTTGTTACTCGTTGCCTAACTTGCCAGCAAATTAAGGCGGAACATCAGAAACCACCGGGTTTACTTGAACCCTTGCCAGTGTCGGAGTGGAAATGGGAGCACATATCTATGGATTTCGTAACAAGGTTGCCAAGGTCATCAAAGGGCAACGATGTGATATGGGTCGTAGTGGACCGGTTGACTAAGTCTGCGCATTTCCTTCCCATCAAGATGACAGATTCATCAGAGACATTGGGTCGACGGTACATCCGGGATATCATCAGATTACATGGTATTCCCCGGACTATTGTGTCCGACAGAGATGGCCGATTCACCGGCAGAGTATGGCAGGGCATGTAGTCGGCTATGGGGACCGACATATTAACTAGCACAGCATTTCATCCACAGACTGATGGACAGTCGGAGAGAGAGGACAATACGGACATTGGAGGATATGCTGAGAGCATGTATGCTAGACTTCAAGGGTGGATGGGAGGATCACTTGCCACTGGTGGAGTTCTCCTACAACAACAGTTACCAGGCAAGCCTCCAGATGGCTCCATTTGAGGCATAGTATGGTAGGCCATGTAGATCGCCAGTGTGTTGGACAGAGGCCTGTGAGCCTGCGCTGATTGGACCGGAGTTGGTTGCGGAGACTACAGCGCAGATCAAATTGATACGGCAACACTTACTCACTGCGCAGAGCCGTCAGAAGAGCTACGCCGACAAGAGGAGAAGGTTCCTCGAGTTTGAGGTGGGGAGACTTGGTGTTCTTAAAAGTCTCACCACGGAAGGGACACATGAGATTCAGGAAGAAGGGGACACAGTCGCCTAGATTTGTGGGACCGTTTCCAATCCTGAAGAGGGTGGGGGTAGCTTATTAGTTGCTGCTTCCTCCACAGTTATCCTCTTTGCATGATGTGTTCCATGTGTCCATGTTGAGGAAGTACAACCCCGATCCTTCTCATGTGTTGAATGTTCAAGACGTCGATGTGCAAAGCGATGTGACGTGTGTGGAGAAGCCGGTCAGAGTAATCGGGAGCGAATAAAGGGTACTGCGGAACCGCGCCATTCAGTTCGTCAAGGTGGCATGGGAACGACATGGCAATGAGGAAACCACCTGGGAACTTGACTCAGAGATGAGAGCCGCTCATCCGGAGCTCTTTGTATGAGTCGTTTTAAACTTCTACTTTGCTCGAATTTTCAGGACGAAAATTTCAAAAGAGGATTGTATTGTAATAGCCCGGACTTTTTAAATCAATATATATGTGGCTATTATTTATTTTAATGATAGAAATTGGAAATTTTGATGGGATAAGTGTTAAGTGGATAAAAAATTTGGTCAAAGGCCCAAGTATGGTCCAATGGACCATGGATTGGATTAAATTCATTTAAATGGTCAAGATGGTCAAATTGGTCCCAATACCCGTTTGGGACACAATGGGTCAGGATGATTTAAGCTCTAAGGTAAATGGGTAGGAGGTGAATGTAATTGGGCCATGGGCCCAATGGTGATCCAAGTGGTTGAAATGGATTTAATTAAAATCACCTAAGTTAGTGGTGAATAGACCAAGGTGACATGGCCGAATGGGACCCACCTCCACCTCACCAAGTGAGGTGGCGTGTGGACCAAGGATTGGTGGGGCCGGCCACCATGGTTGACTTGATCAACCATGGGTGGAATAATGGAATTAAGTTAAGTGGGAATTAATTAACCTAAGTTAATTATCTAGTTAATTAAATGATTAAACTATCCAAAAGGTGGTCAAAGGGGTCAAAATTGGAAGACCAAACCACCTCATTTCAAACACCAAAAACGTTGGGCTTGGTGGTGGTTTATCCCAACCACCACCATAAAGCATAAAAAATATCCCATGGGGTTGGTGGGAGGAGTTAATGGAAGAGTGTAACTTAAGCAACCAAAAAGAGATAGTTTTCATCTTATCTCTCAAATCCCACTCTTATCTCAATCTCTTTCTTTCTCCTTCTCATTGCCGTCCCTCACCAAGGAGAAGAAGAAGAAGAAAACTAAGAAGAGAAGAAGAGAAGAAAGAAGCTAGGTTTGGCCCTCCACCTCAAGGCCAAAGCTTGAGACATCTTTTCCCCATCTTCTCCACCTTTCCCTCTCTCAAACACACCCCATCTTAGCCGACCCAAAGCATTGGAATTTACCATTGATCAAGCATCTTAGCCGATCAACAAAGGAGAAGAAGTAGTGGCAAAATCGTAAATAT
>CM039096.1:21961817-22023159 GCA_022113865.1 Chimonanthus praecox | reverse complement strand
TTAGGGTTTAAGGTTTTAGGGTTTTAGGGTTTAGGGCTTAGGGTTTTAGGATTTTAGGGTTTTGGGGTTTGGGATTTAGGGATTTAGGGTTTTCGGGATTTAGGGTTTGGGGTTTAAGGTTTAGGGTTTGGGAGTTTGGGTTTCGGCTTTAGGCTTTAGGGTTTAGCGTTTTAGCGTTTAGGGCTTTATGGATTTAGGGTATTAGGGTTTTAAGGTGTTGGATTTAGGATTTTAGTTTTTAGGGTTTAGGGTTTTAGGGGTTTAGGGTTTTAGGGTTATAGGGTTTTAGGGGTTAGGGTTTTAGGGTTTAGGGTTTAGGGCATAGGGTTTAGGGTTTTAGGGGTTTAGGGTTTAGGGTTTAGGTTTTCGGGTTTAGGGTTTAGGGTTTAGTATTTAGGGCTTTAGGGTTTTAGGGTATTAGGGTTTTAGTGTTTAGGGTTTAGGGTTTTTGGGTTTAGGGTTTAGGGTTTAGGGTTTAGAGTTTAGGGTTTGAGGTTTAGCTTTAGGGTTTTGGCATTTGAGGGTTTTAGGATTTTAGGGTTTTGGGTTTTAAGGGTTTAGAGTTTTAGGGTTTTGGGGTTGTAGGGTTGAAGGTTTAGGGTCTAGGATTTAGTATTTAGGTTTTTTTGTTTGGGGTTTCGGGTTTAGGATTTTAGGGGTTTAGAATTTTGGGGGGTTAGGGTTTTAGGGTTGTAGGGTTTCGGGTTTATTGTTTTATGATTTTACGTTTTCAGATTTTAGGGGTTTAGTGATTTAGGATTTTGGATTTAGGGTTTTAGGGTTTAGGATTTTAGGCGTTTAGGTTTAGCTTGAGTGTTTAGGGTTTAGAGTTTAGGGCTTTAGGGTTTTAGGGTATTAGAGTTTTAGGGGTTTAGGGTTTAGGTGTTTAGGGTTTAGGGTTTAAGTTTTAGGGTTTAGGATTTAGGGTTTTAGGGTTTTGGGCTAAGGGTTTAGGGTTTTTTGGGTTTAGGGTTAGGGTTTAGGGTTTTAGGGTATTAGGGTTTTAAGGTTTTGGGTTTAGGGTTTTTGTTTTTAGGGTTTAGGGTTGTAGGGTTTAGGGTTTACGGTTTAAGATTTAGGGTTTAGGTTTTTGGGTTTAGGGTGTAGGGTTTTTGGATTTTAGGGTTTCAGGGTTTGGGATTTAGGGATTTAGGGATTTAGGGTTTTCGGGATTTAGGGTTTAGGGCTTAAGGTTTTAGTTTTTTGGGTTTAGGGTTTTAGTTTTTAGGGTTTAGGCTTTAGGATTTTAGGGTTTAGTGTTTAGGGTTTTGGGTTTAGGGTTTAGAGCTTAGGGTTTAGGGTTTAGAGTTTAGGGTTTACGGTTTAGGGTTTAGGGTTTAGGGTTTTGACGTTTTAGGGTTTTAGTGTTTTAGGGTTTAGGGTTTTAGGGGTTTGGGGTTTTAGGGTTTTGGAGTTTTAGGGTTTTAGGTACTGGGTTTTAGGGTTTTACGCTTTAGGATTTTAGGGGTTTAGAGTTTTAGGGTTTTGGGTTTAGGGTTTTAAGGTTTTAGGGTTTTAGGGATTAGGATTTGAGGGGTTTAGGCTTTAGGGTTTAGGGTTAGGGTTTAGGGATTAGGGTTTAGGATTAAGGGTTTTATTGTTTTAGGATTTTAGGGTTTAGGGTTTACGATTTAGGGTTTAGGGTTTTAGTGTTTTAGGATTTAGGGTTTAGGGTTTAGGGACTAGGGTTTAGGGTTTAGTGTTTAGGTTTTAGGGTGGATGTTATGGGGTTTTAGGGTTTAGGGTCTTAGGGTTTAGGGTTTTGGTATTAGGGTTTAGGTTTTAGGGTTTAGGATGGGTTAAGGGGGTTTTAGGGTTTTAGAGTTTTAGTGTTTAGGATTTTAAGGTTTTAGGGTTTTATAATTTAGGGTTTAGGGTAGGGTTTTATAATTTAGGGTTTAGGGTAGGGTTTTCGGGTTTAGGGTTTTAGGGATTTAGGGTTTAGGGTTTAGGGTTTAGTGTTTAAGGGTTTAGGGTTTTAGGGTTTAGGTTTTAGGGTCTTTGAGTTTATGGTTTAGTGTTTATGCTTTTTGGTTCAGGGTTTAGGTTTAGGGTTTAGGATTTTAGTGTTTTAGGGTTTTGGGGTTTTAGGGTTTTAGGGTTTAGGCTTTAGGGTTTAGGGTTTAGGGTTTAGGGTTTAAGGTTTAGGGTTTAGGGTTTTAGCGTTTTAGGGTTTTGGGTTTTAGGGTTTAGGATCTAGGGTTTTAATGTTTTAGGGGTTTTGGGGTTTAGGGTTTAGGATTTAGGGTTTAGGGTTTAGGGTTTCGGGTTTTGGGGTTTTAGGGTTTAGGGTTTAGGGTTTTGGGGTTTTAGGGTTTTAGGTTTAGGGTTTCGGGTTTTGGGCTTTTAGGGTTTTAGGCTTTAGGGTTTTAGGGTTTAGGGTTTTGGGGTTCATGGTTTTAGGGTTTATGTTTTAGGGTTTAGGATTTTAGGGTTTTAGGGTTTAGGGTTTAGGGTTTAGGGTTTTAGTGTTTTGGGTAGGGTTTTCGGGTTTATGGTGGTAGGGTTTTAGGGTTTTGAGTTTAGGGGTTAAGGTTTAAGGTTTAAGGGTTTAGACTTTTAGCGTTTTAGGGGTTTGGGGTTTCATGGCTTAGGGTTTAGGGTTTTTGGGTTTTAGGATTTTAGGGGTTCAGGGTTTAGGGTTTAGGATTTAGGGTTTAGGGTTTAGAGTATATGGCTTTAGGGTTTTAGGGTATTAGGTTTTAGTTTCTAGTGTTTAGGGTTTAGGGTTTTAGTTTTTAGGGTTTAGGGTGTTAGTTTTTATGGTTTAGGATTTTAGGGGTTTAGGGTTTTGGGGTTTTAGGGTTTTAGTGTTTTGGGTTTTCGGGTTTAGTGTTTAGGTTTTAGGGTTTAGGGTTTTGGGTTTTGGCATATTAGGGCTTTAGGGTTTAGGGTTTTCGGGTTATAGGGGTTTAGGGATTTAGGGTTTAGAGTTTTAGGGTTTAGGGTTTTGGGTTTAGGCTTTTTCGGGTTTTAGCATTTTAGGGTTTGAGGGTTTAGGGTTTAGTGTTCAGGATTTTAGGGGTTTAGGGTTTTAGTGTTTTGGGTTTTACGATTTTAGGGTTTTAGGGGTTTAGGGTTTTCGGATTTTAGGGGTTTAGGATTTAGGGTTTAGGGTTTAGGATTTAGGGTTTAGGGTTTAGAGTATATGGCTTTAGGGTTTTAGGGTATTAGGGTTTTAGTTTTTGGAGTTTAGGGTGTTAGTTTTTAGGGTTTAGGGTTTAGGGTTTAGGGTTTTAGGGTTTAGGGTTTAGAGTATATGGCTTTAGGGTTTTAGGGTATTAGGGTTTTAGTTTTTGGAGTTTAGGGTGTTAGTTTTTAGGGTTTAGGGTTTAGGGTTTAGGGTTTAGGGTTTAGGGTTTAGGGTTTTAGGGTTTAGGGTTTAGGGTTTAGTGTTTAGGGTTTTAGGGCTTTAGGTTTTAGGGTTTTGGGTTTTTGGGTTTTAGGGTTTAGGGTTTAGGGTTTAGGGTTTAGGGTTTTGGTATTTTAGGGCTTTAGAGTTTAGGGTTTCCGGTTATAGGGGTTTAGGGTTTAGAGTTTTAGGGTTTAGGGTTTAGGGTTTTGGGTTTTAGGCTTTTCGGGTGTAGGGTTTTCGCGTTTTAGCGTTTTAGGATTTTAGGGTTTAGTGTTTTAGGGGTTTAGGGTTTTGGGGTTTTAACGTTTTAGGATTAAGGGTTTAGTGTTCAGGGTTTTCGGGGTTTAGGGTTTTAGTGTTTTGGGTTTTAGGATTTTAGGGTTTATAATTTAGGGTTTTAGGGTTTTAGGGGTTTAGGGTTTAGGATTTAGGGTTTAGGTTTAGAGTTTAGGGTTTGGGGTTTAGGGTTTAGGGTTTTAGCGTTTTAGGGCTTTAGAGTTTTCGGGTTATAGGGGTTTAGGGTTTTAGGGTTTAGAGTTTTAGGATTTAGTGTTTAGGGTTTTGGATTTTTAGGCTTTTTGGGTTTTAGCGTTTTAGGATTTTAGGGTTTAGTGTTTTAAGGGTTTAGGGTTTTGGGAATTTAGGGTTTTAGGGTTTTAGGGTTTTAGGATTTAGGGTTTAGGGTTTTAGGGTTTTAGCGTTTAGGGTTTAGGGTTTAGTGTTCAGGGTTTTAAGGATTCAGGGTTTTAGGATTTTAGGGTTTACGATTTAGGGTTTTAGGGTTTTACGGTTTTAAGGATTTAAGGTTTGGGGTTTAGGGTTTAGGTTTTTGGGTTTACGGTTTAGGGTTTAGGGCTTAGAGTTTAGCGTTTAGTGTTTAGGGTTTAGGGTTTAGGGTTTTATGATTTTGGGTTTCAGGGTTTTAGGATTTTAGGGTTTTACGGTTTAGGATTTAAGGGGTTTATTGTTTTAGGGTTTTAACTTTTAGGGTTTTAGGGATTAGGATTTTAGGGGTTTAGGGTTTAGGGTTTAGGATATGAGGTTTTAGGATTTTGGGTTTAGGGTTTAGGGTTTAGGGCTTTAAGATTTTGGGCTTTTAACGTTTTAGGGTTTAGGGTTTATGGTTTACGATTTTAGGATTTAGGTTATAGGGTTGTAGGGTTTTAGTGTTATAGGGTTTAGGGTTTTAGGGTTATAGGGGTTCAGTGTTTAGGGGTTAGGATTTTAGGGTTTTTGGATTTAGGGTTTAGGGTTTTAGGTTTTAGGGTTAGGATTTTAGTGTTTAGGGTTTTAGGGTTTTAGGGTTTAGGATTTAGGGTTTTAGGGTTTTAGGGTTTTAGGCTTTTAGGGTTTAGGGTTTAGGGTTTATGGTTTAGGGTTTAGGGTTTAGGGCTTAGTGTTTAGGGTTTAGGGTTTTGGATTTAGGGTTTTAGAGTTTAGGGTTTTAGGGGTTTAGGGTTTTTAGTGTTCAGGGTTTTAGGGGTTTAGGGTGTTAGTGTTTTGGGTTTTAGGATTTTAGGGTTTTAGGAGTTTTTCGAATTTTAGGGGTTTAGGGTTTAGGGTTTAGGATTTAGGGTTTAGGGTTTAGAGTATATGGCTTTAGGGTTTTAGGGTATTAGGGTTTTAGTTTTTAGGGTTTAGGGTGTTAGTTTTTAGGGTTTAGGGTTTAGGATTTTAGGGGCTTAGGGTTTTGGAGTTTTAGGGTTTTAGTGTTTAGGGTTTAGGGTTTAGTGTTTAGGGTTTTAGGGCTTAAGGTCTTAGGGTTTTGGGTTTTCTAGTTTTAGGTTTTACGGTTTTTAGGGTTTTAGGGATTTAGGGTTTTGGGTTTTAGGGTTTTAGGTGTTTATGGTTTAGGTTTTAGGGTTTAGGGTTTTATGGTTTTGACTTTAGGAGTTTTGGGTTTTAGGGGTTTAGGGTTTAGGGGTTTATGGTTTCAGGGTTTAGGGTGTTAGGGATTTAGGATTTAGGGTTTAGGGTTTAGCGTTTAGTATTTAGGGTTTTAGGGTTTAGCGTTTTAAGGTTTTGGGTTTTAGGGTTTAGGATTTAGGGTTTTAGGGTTTTAGGGGCTTAGGGGTTTAGGGTTTAGGATTTAGGGTTTAGGGCTTAGGGTTTTAGGGTTTAGGGTTTTGGGGTTTTAGGATTTTAGGGCTTAGGGTTTAGGGTTTAGGTTTAGGGTTTGGGGTTTTGGGGTTTTAGGGTTTTAGGCTTTAGGGTTTTAGCGTTTTAGGGTCTTAGCGTTTAGGAGTTTAGGGTTTTAGGGGTTTAGGGTTTTGGGGTTTTATGGTTTTAGGGTTTATGTTTTTGGGATTAGGATTTTAGGGTTTTAGGGTTTTAGGGTTTTAGGGTTTAGGGTTTAGGGTTTAGGGTTTTAGGGTTTTAGGGTTTTGGGTAGGGTTTTCGGCTTTATTGTTTTAGGGTTTTAGGGTTTTGAGTTTAGGGGTTAGGGTTTAGGGTTTAGGATTTTAGCGTTTTAGGGGTGTGGGGTTTCATGGTTTAGGGTTTAGGGTTTAAGGGTTTAGGATTTAGAGTCTTAGAGTTTAGGGTTTAATGTTTATGTTTTTTTGTTTAGGGTTTAGGGTTTAGGGTTTAGGATTTTAGTGTTTTAGTGTTTTGGGGTTTTAGGGATTTAGGGTTTAGGGTTTTGGGTTTAGGGTTTAGGGTTTTGGTTTTAGGGTCTTAGAGTTTAGGGTTTAGTGTTTATGTTTTTTGGTTTAGGTTTTAGGGTTTAGGATTTTAGTGTTTTAGGGTTTTGGGATTTTAGAGTTTTAGGGTTTAGCGTTTAGTGTTTAGGGTTTTAGGGGTTTAGCGTTTTAGGGTTTTAGGGGTTTTGGGTTTAGGGTTTAGGGTTTAGGGTTTTGGGGTTTTAGGGTTTAGGGTTTGGAGTTTTGGGATTTAGGATTTTAGCGTTTTAGGGGTTTGGGTTTCATGGTTTAGGGTTTAGGGTTTTAGGAATTTAGGGGTTTAGGGCTTAGGGTTTATGGGGTTTAGGATTTTTGCGTTTTAGGGGTTTGGGTTTCATGGTTTAGGGTTTAGGGTTTTTAGGAATTTAGGGTTTTAGGATTTTTTTAGGGGTTTAGGCTTTAGGGTTATGGGGTTTAGGGTTTAGGGTTTAGGGTTTTAGGGTTTTGAGTTTAGGAGTTAGGGTTTAGTGTTTAGGATTTTAGCATTTTAGGGGTTTGGGTTTCATGGGTTAGGGTTTTGGGTTTTAGTGTTTTAGGGTTTAGGGTTTAAGGATTTTAGGGGTTTAGGGTTTTAGGGTTTAGGTTTATATGGCTTTATGGGGTATTAGGGTTTTAGTTTCTAGGGTTTAGGGTTTAGGGTTTTAGTTTTTAAGGTTTAGGATTGTTTTTTTAGGTTTTAGGGTTTAGGTTTAGGGTTTTAGGCGTTTAGGGTTTTGGGTTTTAGGCTTTTAGGGTTTATGTTTTCAAGTTTAGGATTTTAGGGTTTTAGGGTTTTAGGGTTTAGGGTAGGGTTTTCTGGTTTATGGTTTTAGGGTTTTGAGTTTAGGGGTTAGGGTTTAGGGTTTGGGATTTTAGCGTTTTAGGGGTTTGGGTTTCAATGTTTAGTGTTTAGGGTTTTATGGTTTTAGGGGTTAGGGTTTTAGGATTTTAGGGGTTTAGGGTTTATAGTTTAGGGTTTAGAGTATGGCTTTAGGGTTTTAGGGTATTAGGGTTTTAGTTTTAGGGTTTAGGGCTTATGGTTTAGGGTGTTAGTTTTTAGGTTTTAGGGTTTTCGGTTTAGGGTTTTAGGCATTTCGGGTTTTGGGGTTTTAGGGTTCTAGGATTTAGGGTTTTGGGTTTAGTGTTTAGGGTTTTAGGGCTTAGGGTTTTAGGGTTTTGGGTTTTCGGGTTTTAGGGTGTAGGATTTAGGGTTTTACGGTTTTAGGGTTTTAGCGTTTCAGGGCTTTAGGTTTTAGGGTTTAGGGTTTAGGGTTTAGGGTTTAGAGTTTAGGGTTGAGGGTTAGGATTTTGGCATTTTAGGGTTTTAGGGTTTAGGTTTTTAGCGTTTTAGGGGTTTGTGTTTAGGGTTTAGGGTTTAGGTTTAGAGTTTAGAGTTTAGGCTTTAGGGTATTAGGGTTAGGGGTTTAGTGGTTTAGGGTTTTAGGGTTTCGGGTTTAGGTTTTGGGGTTTAGGGTTTAGGGTTTAGGGTTTAGGTTTTTTGGGTTTAGGGTTTTAAGGTTTAGGGGTTAGGGCTTTATGGTTTTAGGGTATTAGGGTTTTTGGTTTTTGGTATAGGGTTTTGGGTTTTTAAGGGTTTAGGGTTTTTGGGTTATAGGGTTTTAGGGTTTTAGGGTTTGGGGTTTTAGGGTTTAGGGTTTAGGGCACAGGGTTAAGGGTTTTAGGGTTTTGGGTTTTAGGGGTTTAGGGCTTCAGGTTTAGGGTTTAGGGTTTAGAGTTTAGGGATTTAGTTATGTTTGAGTTTCAAAACATAGTTCCAATAATTCTACATAATTACCATATTGCCATCTAAGGTTATAATTCCATTGTTCTCACCCTTCATCCCTTTAAATACACCCAAACATAAATGATAACTGATTCATAAATTTTATACATTATACATAACACTCTAATAATCCACAACCATAGATCCGTAAATAAAACCTTCCCTTCCTTTAATCATATTAGGTTCATTTAAGACTCATAAAATTGGTTCATCATCTTTGGTCCATAAATGGCACATAATCTATATCAAGTCCACAAAATCCATAATTCATTCAAGGTCCATGCTTAGATAGTTCATAAATAGAAACTTCCTAAATTTAATATATAAATTCCATACTTAGAAAGTTTCCAACTTAAATCTCCACTTCCATATTTAAAAGGTTTCCGTACTTAGATAGCTTCTAATTTAATCTCCACTTTCCTTAATTAGAAACTTTCCAATTAGTCTTTACCTTTCAAAATTAGAGACTTTCCAATTTAATCTCTACTTTCCAAAAATTATACTTACTAATTTAAACTCCATCTTCCAAACTTAGAACTTACTAATTTAATAACCATTCTCCATATTTAGAATGTTTCCAAACTTTGCATGCATCTTTCCATGCTTGGATAGTTTTCAAATTTAGATTCCCTAATTAGAAAGTTTCCAATAAACCAATCAAAATCCATCAACCTTAACAAAACAACTCCATGGGGTTCGGCCATACACCATGGCCGAACCCTATGGTTCACCATCCTTTTTATTAAAAGATTCAAACCCCTTTTTAACCAACTCCAATCAAATTCTATTAATAAATTAAATCCATAAATATAGTTGGTGGGGTTCGGCCACACACTATGGCCGAACCTCACCCCTTCCTTCTTTTTTTTATTCTTTTGATCCAATCAAACAACATAATAACCTTTCTAAAATCATAAGCATGAATCCATAATCTTCATGCTTGAAACCCCATAAACTTATTAACAATTTCCATCGTTTTCATTATTAACAAACCAATAAAATAAACCATCAACCTTCTATGGGGTTCGGCCCTTGATCATGGCCGAACCCTATGGTTCATCAACTTCTCATTAAACCATTCAAAATCCCTTTTTAAAACATGTAGAATTAATCCATGGTTTTTATCCTTAAAATTCCATACATTAACCATAATAATATGACCCATGTTTCTTCTATAAAATCAACAAAACCCTTCCATGGGGTTCGGCCATGCACCATGGCCGAACCCTATGGTTCATCCATGATCATTTTTTAATTCTTCTTCCATGGGGTTCGGCCATACACCTTGGCCGAACCCTATGGTTCCTTGTCTTAAATAAACAAAAATCATAAGATCACTTACCAGTTCCGCGAATCCTTCGGTTTTCCGTCGGTGGATCTTGTTCTTCCAATCCTTCTCCTTTCTTTAGCCTTTTCTTGTGTATGCAGTGAACCACTTTGTGTTGCTGATCTTGTGCTTGCTGCTGCCTCTCTTCCTTTGATAATGATTGTCGTGCATGAGAGTTTGAGATGAGAGAGAGAGAGAGAAAATAAAATTGGAGAAAGATGTGAAATCATGAGCCCATGTCCTTCTCTCCTTTTATTATTTTTCCTTGGTTCCATCTTTGGAAGTTGCTTAAGATAATACTCACTCCAATGCCGTGTATCCTTGCTTAAATCATTATTGCCGTGTTCACTTGCTATGGTTCTTTTTTTTTTATATAAAAAGCTCCACTTAATCCCATATTTAGAAGGCAATATGCGCCCTCCTTGCCTTTTTTATTAAACCTCTCTTGGATCCCAACTTAGACAAGGCCTTGCGCCTCTTGCTTCTCTTTCTTTTATTAAATAACACTCCACACGGCCACCCTTATTTGAAATAGCCATTGCCTTATTTAATCTCCCAATCAGTCCTATCTTATTAAAAAATAGCAAGACCCTTAAGTTTAGCCATTCTTAATCCTCAATTTAGAATGTGCTATGCACCCATTGTGTTTAACAATTGCCTCTTTATAAAATCTCCATTTAATCCCAAAATAGAAAGTGCCATTTTAATCAAGGAAAGGCCCTTCTTTAGGGACTCCAACCCATGCGCATATCTCATATGTCGCCAAGACAATCTCTATTTCTAGTCTTATATATCTCATCTCATCCAAAAAATTATGCGCATATAACCCCCTTGATTTTTGTGATATAAAATCTTATAAGCCATGCAATCTTTTATCTATTGAATTTTACATTACTAAAATAATTCAACCCATTTAAATTTATTTGAAACCATTTATCAAAATCGTTGGGTCTTAATTGGGCAAAGACCCAATCACTTTATCCATCTAAAATCCTTATCTAAAATCCATAAATTAAATGGGTAATTTCCGTAAATATTTATAACTTGAAAATCTGGGGTATTACAATACAACCCTCTTTTTTAAAGTTTTCGTCCCGATAATCGAGTGAAGTAGGGTTTCAAATATTTAATAAATAGCTCAGGATGAGCTGTCCTCATTTCCGACTTGAATTCCCATATGGCTTCCTCAATGCCATGCCGACCCCATATCACTTTGATAAACTAGATCGATCGGTTCCGTAATACCCTTTGTTCTGTGTTTTCCTCTCAGATTGCCCATCAGTCTGTGGGTGGAATACCGTGCTAATCAATAGGTTTGCTCCCACGGCCGCCTGCATGCTCTGCCATACTCTGCCGGTAAATCGATCATTTCTGTCGAACACAATAGTCTGAGACATACCATGAAATCTGATGATATCCTAATTATACTGCCGATCCAAAATCTCAGATGAATTTGTCATCTTATTGGGAATAAAATGTGTAGACTTGGTCATTCGGTCTGCCTCGACCCATATCGTATCGTTGCCCTTTGAAGCCCTTGGCAACCCATAGGTACAGATATCCTTCCTTGGAATACAAAATCCTGTCCAGGTTTTAACTCCCATTCCAATAGGGCCTCGCCAGTAAATGTCTTGGTCCATAACACCTCTATTCTTCCCGTTGTTCCCGTTCCAATCTTGTCAAGTACCACTCAATTACATCAAACTTACTCATATCAATCTATGAGTTTCATCCTTGTAAAATTTTACTCTGTCTTATGTTATCTCTTTTTTTTTCTCGTGAACCCATTTACAATTCTTATGTAAATCAATATACTCTGTTTCACTTTACCTGCTAAAAAAATATTTTCCATATGAACTTGTTTAATATGTTCACTCGTCTATTCTCTGTGAGGTAGCCTGTCAATACGAGCCTATGTTCAAGTCCTTTGCTGATTCCATTTTAACTAAATTTCTAGCTTCTTTCTCCTGGAACTCGATCGGCCAACTACAGAGTCAGTTAGCTAGACTAACTTGGCAGTCCCCATAGCTTCCCATTCGAGTTTCACTAGACTCTTGACTTCACTCTCCTGGAACTCATAGGCTAACTACAGAGTCAGGTGATCAGTCTAACTCGACAGTCGCCCATAGTTTCCCATTTGAGTTTCACTAGACTCTTAACTTTTTCCTTTAAGTATATCTCCCAAAAGTAATCATACCTTTATTTACATATAAGTCACTATGTGACTAACACCTTCTGTTCATAACTTCTACGATACCGAGTATCTCTCTACACTAACTCTCCTGTGATACAAGTCATAATACGACTAACACCTTTGTCTTATATCGTGGAATGTAAATCAAAACATGTTCCAATCCTTATATGTCATTTATGAGACCAACCGGTCCATCATACTACCATGAGATATTTTATCCATAGTAGCAAAACTCGAATGACTCACCCTGTGACTGTAGCTGGAAATATCCTTCATAGTATATCCCGACCCCTTAGCAAGACTTAGGTCCCATGACTTACTAAGCGGAAGACCCACGTCCAACGTGGTCCGGTCTACCCTACCCTGCATTCCTTCACCCCCAAGGGTGATTCTATCAAGCTCTAAGGTGGTCGAACTGCGTCTAACGAGACTAGTACTACTCCCACGGGGTAAAATAATATCTAGTTCTGCGAAACCTCACACTTCATGTGTGCAAAATAACTGTGAGAGTGTCCTCCAGCGCGTAGCATGCGAGGGACCCACTCCTCAACGGTAACCCTACGAGACTAAGTCTCTGTATTTCGTATCGAGGTTCCCACAGTCTCATAGCTACTCTAAGCCATACTCATAGAATCTATATACTTATTTCATCACTATCTCGTGAGATATGCACTCATACCACAACTTAATAAACTCAAGTGACCTCGTCACACACTTCTTAGTGCCAAAATCCTCATAAACTCTTAAATTCCATAACTTTATTGAGATTTATTCAAACTTCCATCGTATATAAGAGTTGGTAGGGTTAAAACAAAAACCCTTTACAACTTACCCACAACCCTTACAAAATCTTTCTTCCCTTTTTCCTGACTTTTCCTACCACTCCTTAGCCTAACCTTTTGTAGAAGACCCTTGAATTACCGAATGATCCACTGTCTTTGGGAAAGAAGTTGAAGTCTTCAGTCCTCCAAATCCTTGTGACTGAGCTAGTTGCGCCGAACGTCGGAGAGAACCCCTGAAGTAAGGAGATCTTTTGCTCTGTGGACACTCTCTTTTGAAATGGCCCTGCGGAAATAGGAATGAGGAGGTCTACCATTCTGTGGACACTCCCTTTTGAAATGGCCCTGTTGACCACACTGGAAACAGGAATTTCCAGTGGAACCCGATCTCCAAAAGTAGGGTTTGAATCTTTTGTAAGGGCTAAAAGTATTTCCCCCACCCCGACCTTTTCGGTCCTGTGTTTCATTGGGGTTTGTGTCCCTATTTCCACTCAAGAATTGCTGCAGAATGGAAGTGACTACCGTTTGTACTAGGTTTCGTAATTCAGGAGGTACTTTAGGAATGTTTGCATTGTTCTGACCCCCTCCGTTATGTTCTTCTTCAGTTACAAAGGTTGGAGTCACCCCAACATTGTGCTCGGGCGATTCTACTTCCATGTCCTGACTGATTTCAACTTCATTGTTGAAGTTTGGTATGCTGGAATCATCGGAAGAAACCAGCTCTATCGGACAACTAGGTGTCCCTCTGTCCCACAACTCTGTATACTCTTTGTTGCCTGACATATCTGTATCACAACAACCGAAGTATGTCAATGCCAATATCAGTTCAAATCAAACTAAATCTTTGTTTGGGGGATTTCTCTATGTATCACATAATGTCGCTTGTTTGGGGAAAATTGCCAAATAAACATCTTGTGTTTCTTGTCCTTGGGGAAAATTTCCAAATAAGCATTCTTTGATTTTTCTTTGCTTTCGAAGGAATATATCCTATTTTGCGATGTTGGATAATTCCGATTATTTTGACTGTACTTCCTTTGCTATCATCCGTCTGAGTCTAACGAAGTAAATTAATGCACGAGAGCTGGATTAATTTACTCTGAAAGATTCAGTGTTTTGGGTTCGCTCTGATACCAACTGTAACGCCCCGCCCTTTTTCACTCGCTTCTTCCCGTAAATTTAGAGTCTATTTTTTTTTTTTATAACAGAGTAGAGTGATAGAGCGCGGGATGTCACGACACGAGCTAAGTCCGAACTTCCAAAGTCCAACCCTTAACTGGCCAACCCTATATGTGTATGGACTCAATCCAAGACAACGGTTCACACATAGCAATATAAACATGCGGAATAAAAATAACATGCGGAATCATAACATCAATTTGTGGAAACATATAGAACCAAGTTCTATTCCGTTCAGATAGCAAAGTAAGTCAAGTCATCAATCATAACGTAATTATCCAATAAGACATCCAACCATAGCCAATCCATCTAAGTTATTACAATCCAAATTCTAGATACTCAAATACAAGCCCATGAGTATCCTTAAACATAATATAAATTAAAAGCATCCAAGCTCCTATGCTTGTCCTTTTCCGCGTTTAGCTTTTTCCTCGTTTCCTGCATCATCCAGTAAAGGGTAGAAGTAGGGCGTTAGTACAACGCGCCTAGTAGGTATTCCAATTAGGGTTAACACATGGGTTAGTACCAACAATCCAGATATAATATATATCAAAACCAGTTAAAATAAATCATTCCATACTTTCAAAACATTGTATCCAAAACAGTGTATGATAATAGAATCCAATCATACCGATAAAACCAGAAACCTTGCATGATAATAAAGATCATAATCATGCCGATTCAATGTCATACCATGCTATCATATGCAATGAGTCCCACCCATCACCAAACATAGGGTATACTCTTGATGGAATGCTCCTCATCAAGGTATCTTCCTGGTGGAATTCTCATGACCAAGGTCTTCTCTCTTGATGGAATTCTCCTCATCAAGGTATTTCCCACAGTTACCTTATAGATATTCCGACGGAGTGTGGGCTCCAGTTACTTAGTATCCTCTTGATGGGATTCTCATCATCAAGGTATCCCCTGATGGAATGTTCATCACCAGGGTCTTCATACATAGTGTCCTCTTGATGGGATTCTCATCATCAATGTATCCCCCACTAGTGCTTTACGGACGCCCCGACGGAGTGTGGGTCCCCGGTTACCTGTCATCCCTCCTATGCCATGCATGAGATGCAAATGTCCATATGCTATGCAATTATACAAATCATAGCATTTAAAAGCTCATACTTGAAACATATAAAACACATGCTACTTTAATAACATAAATATAGCATTTAGAATCACCTTTTTGAAAACATAACCAACACATGTTATTTAAACAATTAAACATAGCATTTGAAAATCATATAAGCATATCCTTTGAAACATATTTTCATCAAACGTAAGATAAACACAAAGTACATAAACCCATGGTTTCAAAGAGGTGGAATCCTAGCAAAGACCGCTACGTGTCCTTGCGTCTTTCGTCCGGTAACAGCTCACGATCGTAAATACTTGGTGAGGTCCTGGTACCTTATAATATAAATCAATTAAAACCAAGTCCCACTTGATTTATCACATTTATAGCCCATTAACCAAACTTGTGGAGTTCGGCCATACCCATGGCCGAGCCTCACCCTTTTTGTTCATTTATCCCATTAATTAGCAAAATGCTATTGATCTAATCTTTAATTAACAATTCATTTTAATTACAAGATTGCCATTATACTTATCCATAGCCATTTACCTTCCTTATTTTTCATATATTTACAAGATTGTCATCCATGGCTAATATAACCCGTTTTAGCAAGTATTTACAACCTTGCCATTGCCTCCAACAACTTAGGCTTAGGTTCCAACACATAGATCCATTTATTTATTTTAAACATCCATAACACTCCCAATAACCCTTTTAAAATAATTCATAACTGATTCCATCAACTTATGCTTGAGTTTCAAAACATAGTTCGAATAATTCTACATAATTACCATATTGCTATCCAAGGCTATAATTCCATTGTTCTCACCCCTTTATCCCTTTAAAATACACCCAAACATAAACTGATAACTGATTCATAAATTTTATACATTATACATAACACTCTAATAATCCACAACCATAGATCCATAAATAAAACCTTCCCTTGCTTTAATCATATTAGGCTCATTTAAGACTCATAAAATTGGTTTATCATCTTAGGTCCATAAATGACCCATAATCTATATCAAGTCCATAAAGTCCATAATCATTCAAGGTCCATGCTTAGATAGTTCATAAATAGAAACTTCCTAAATTTAATATATAAATTCCATACTTAGAAAGTTTCCAACTTAAATCTCCACCTTCCATATTTAAAAGGTTTCCGTACTTAGATAGCTTCTAATTTAATCTCCACTTTCCTTAATTAGAAACTTTCCAATTAGTCTTTACCTTTCAAAATTAGAGACTTTCCAATTTAATCTCTACTTTCCAAAATTAGATACTTACTAATTTAAACTCCATCTTCCAAACTTAGAACTTACTAATTTAATAACCATTCTCCATATTTAGAATGTTTCCAAACTTTGCATGCATCTTTCCATGCTTGAATAGTTTTCAAATTTAGATTCCCTAATTAGAAAGTTTCCAATAAACCAATCAAAATCCATCAACCTTAACAAAACAACTCCATGGGGTTCGGCCATACACCATGGTTGAACCCTATGGTTCACCATCCTTTTTATTAAAAGATTCAAACCCCTTTTTAACCAACTCCAATCAAATTCCATTAATAAATTAAATCCATAAAAATAGTTGGTGGGGGTTCGGCCACACACTATGGCCAAACCTCACCCCTTCGTTTTTTTTTTTTACTCTTTTGATCCAATCAAACAACATAATAACCTTTCTAAAATCATAAGCATGAATCCATAATCTTCATGCTTGAAACCCCATAAACTTATTAACAATTTCCATCATTTTTATTATTAACAATCCAATAAAATAAACCATCAACCTTCTATGGGGTTCGGCCCTTGATCATGGCCGAACCCTATGGTTCATCAACTTCTCATTAAACCATTCAAAATCCCTTTTTAAAACATGTAGAATTAATCCATGGTTTTTATCCTTAAAATTCCATACATTAACCATAATAATATGACCCATGTTTCTTCTATAAAATCACCAAAACCCTTCCATGGGGTTCGGCCATGCCTATGGTTCATCCATGATCATCTCTTAATTCTTCTTCCATGGGGTTCGGCCATACACCTTGGCCGAACCCTATGGTTCCTTGTCTTAAATAAACAAAAATCATAAGATCACTTACCGGTTCCGCGACTCCTTCAGTTTTCCGTCGGTGGATCTTGTTCTTCTAATCCTTCTCCTTTCCTTAGCCTTTTCTTGTGTAAGCCGTGAACCACTTTGTGTTGCTGCTTTTGTGCTTGCTGCTGCCTCTCTTCCTTTGATAATGATTGCCGTGCATGAGTGTAATAGCCCGGACTTTTTAAATCAATATATATGTGGCTATTATTTATTTTAATGATAGAAATTGGAAATTTTGATGGGATAAGTGTTAAGTGGATCAAAAATTTGGGCAAAGGACCAAGTATGGTCCAATGGACCATGGATTGAATTAAATTCATTTAAATGGTCAAGGATGGTCAAATTGGGCCCAATACCCGTTTGGGACCCAATGGGTCAGGATGATTTAAGCTCTAAGGTAAATGGGTAGGAGGTGAATGTAATTGGGCCATGGACCAAGGTGACATGGCCGAATGGGACCCACCTCCACCTCACCAAGTGAGATGGAGTGTGGACCAAGGATTGGTGGGGCCGGCCATGGGTGGAATAATGGAATTAAGTTAAGTCGGAATTAATTAACCTAAGTTAATTATCTAGTTAATTAAATGATTAAACTATCCAAAAGGTGGTCAAAGGGGTCAAAATTGGAAGACGAAACCACCTCATTTCAAACACCAAAAACGTTGGGCTTGGTGGTGGTTTATCCCAACCACCACCATAAAGCATAAAAAATATCCCATGGGGTTGGTGGGAGGAGTTAATGGAAGAGTGTAATTTATATGATGGTTCCCGTGATTTATTTTTGTAATTTATATGATTTGCTTTATGATGGGTTTTAAGATTATGATTTAGATATATTATATGACATATTGCCAGGCTATGAATTATATATGAAGGCTACAAATTATATATATTACATAGCATAATGCACCTACATCTCATGCATGGCATGGGCAGGAAAATAATGAAACCGGAGTCCATGCTCCGTCGGGGCGACCGAGAAGCAGACATGGGGATAGCCTGATGCGCTATAACCGGAGTCCATGCTTCGTCGGAGTGACCGAGAAGCAAACATGGGGATAGCCTGATGCGCTATAACCGGAGTCCATGCTCCCTGGGGGCGACCGAGAAGCAGACATAGGGATATCTTGATATGTGGAGATATAACCGGAGTCCATGCTCCGTCGGGGCGACCGAGAAGCAAACATGGGGATATCATGATGGTATGGATGATGGGTGGGACTCTGACATAGACACCCATGGCATAGCATTCATTTTATGGTTTCCTATTATTATCTGTATGTTTGTTATCACTAATCCATGTGTTAGCCCTACTCGGAGTCCTACTGGGCGCGTTATCTAACGCCCTACTTCTACCCTAGCTGATGACGCAGGAGACAGCGGAAACAGTGGCCGCTACAAGAGCCAAGCTTAGGAGCTTGGGAAAGCGAGCTACTTAGTTTATTTAAGATTTATTTTGGAAATGTAATTTGAGTAGCTTAGCTCGTCGGCCTATAATAATTTATATTACTTGCTATGGTTTGGATTTTATTTTGGACATTATGGCTTGAGGTAATTTAGTAATTTAATGATGTAATCTTCCCTGCTATCTAAAACTGGTAGGATAGTCTCTATTATAATGTTCCGCATTAAGTTATATTCCGCAAGCTTACGTATACGTGCGAACCGTTCTCGTGGACTTCGTTCCACGCGCACGTAGGATTGGCCAGTTAAGGGCCTGGCTTTAAAGTTCGGACTTAACTCGCGTCGTGACGTCCCGCGCCCTTTGTCACTCTTCATTTCAAAAAAATAAATAATAATAATAGACTCTGATTTCGGTGAAAAGGGGCGGGCGTTACAGTTGTTATTAGAGCGAAATCGGAAGAATGAATCTCTCGAAGTATGATTAAGACGGTTTCACGTCTCACTAACGGATAAGAATCCCAACTGACCGACTCTTTGGAGTCTGCTGCACAGGGGCCGGATTAATTTACTTCGTTAGACTCAGACTGAAGCATTCAATCTGAGAACAACATTTGACGAAAAGGAATGATAGCAAGGGAAGTGTAATCATTTTAAGTTGGAATTATCAAACATAGAAAGATAGGGCTTACTTCCCCCAAAAATGAGAACACAATATTTTGGTACTTAGAAAAAATTTCCCCCCAAATGGAAAGAAAAAAAAAAAATATTTGATACTTAGGAAATTTTCCCCTAAAAAACAAAGCATGCTCACTTAGCAATTTTTCCCAAATTGGAAAGAAATACATGACACTTAGGGAGTTTTATGAAAACCAAGTATGCTTATTTGGCAATTTCCCCAAAGCAAAATACATTGTACTATACATAAGAAATCCCCCAAAACTAAGTATGATTATTTGGTAATTTCCCCCAAAATGAGAAACAATACTTAGGTGATTTTTCCCCAAAAACTAAGTATGTTTATTTGGCAAAAGTTCCCCAAAAATATGAACACGACAATTTTATGAAGGAACTAAGTCGATAAATGTTTTTCAATGACTTAGGAAAATGCCTCCGAAGAGAAGAACCCGACAAAACCCACGGGTAGAGGAAGAGGTGCCACCACCTCGTCAGGAAGAGGAGGTACAACTACCGCATCAAGAGGAGGCACCGCCACCTCATCAGGAGGAGGGACAAAATGTGTGAACATACTTGTTGTGCCTCCCGAGTTGAAAGAATTGGTTCAAGCAGTGGTCACCTCTGTCCTTCAACAACACTTGAATGGGAATGCGACCACCAGCGACTCCAACAACCGAAACATGGTTAGAGATTTCCAGCAACAGCACCCTCCCTACTTCAACGGGAGAGAAGGGGTTGTCGGAGCAGAACATTGGTTGAAAAAGATCACTCAGATCTTAAATCTGCTTCAGATTTCCAGTCCAGCTGATAGGATCTTACTGGCTACATCTCAACTGATCGAGGATGCCGGTAATTGGTGGGAAGTTGTAGAAAAGCAGCAAGCACTGGTGCCGGAAGGGGAAAGGATTACCATGACATGGGAATGGTTCTCAGCCACCTTTCTAGAGCAGTATATTTTCAGAGGAGGAACGAGAGAGCCAGACTCAAGCCTTCCTATCATTGGTATAAGGCAATATGATGGTGGCAGAATATCACAGAGAATTCCTTAGGCTATCCTATGCATTTTATATGGTGGATACCGAGCACCGGAGGGCCATTAAGTTTGAGCGGGGCCTTCGGCCGAGCATCAGGACTAGGGTGACCATCTACAAAGAACCTACACTGGCAGGGGTGGTCAGTAGGGCCACTATAGCGGAGCGAGAGTTGAATGAGATAGTGCGGTTTGACAACCGCCGAGGGCAAAGTGGGCAGGGTGCATTTCAACCCAACAAGAAGTTCCGCCCGAACTTTAGCAGACCCTCACCCTCCACTAGATCTACAGGGGGCTTTCGCCCCAATCAGGCCTCCCCATCAGCATCAGTCACTCAGGTTCCACGGGGTGGGAACACTTGTTATCAGTGTGGCCAACAGGCCACTTCAAGAGGAAGTGTCCACAGATTAGCAAGCCCTCTCACTTCAGGGGTTCCTTCCGCCCTCCAACTAGACCAGCTCAGTCACGAGGAGGCAGGGCTTACAACCAGGCGGGGCGGGCGCCAAACCTACAGGATCTGGACGACTTTTTACCATACCTCCTCCAGTAGCGGTGGATCACGCGGTGGTTCAAGGTATGGCCGTAGTTGGTAGTTCCTATGCTGTTGCATTATTTGATTCTGGAGCTTCCCATTTATTTATATCTGCTGCATTCATATCTGCTACAGGCACATTAGTACAAAACCTGTCCACATCATTTACCATTGTATCCCCCGTCGGAGACACATCTTTGGGACTCATATGCACGACATTAAATACTGAACTCGCTGGATTCAGATTCGAGTTCAACTATTTGGTACTCGATATGGCTGAGTACGACGTTATATTTGGTATGGACTGGTTGGCTACATTTCAGGCTCATATCAATTGCCATCTTCGTAGGGTGATATTTTGGTCACCCGAGGGAAAGCGGTACGTGGTACACGCTGAAAGATAGGGCATCCCTAGAAGGCTGCAGGAAGAGTTGAACCACCTTGTCTTAAACAACATCAGATTAGACAAGGCACCAGTGGTTGAACTTCCGGCGGTAGTAACAAACTATGTTGAGGTATTCCCAACAGAGCTCCTTGATTTGCCACCCAAGAGGGAGATAGACTTTGAGATCAAGTTATATCCAGGTACTGCTCCAATATCATTGCCCATTACAGGATGGCACCGGCTGAGACGACCGAGCTAAAGAAGCAGATTGATGAACTGCTCAGACTGGGTTTTATTCGGACAACACATCCGCATGGGAAGCCCCAGTATTATTTGTGAAGAAGAAAGACGATACCCTGCGAATGTGTGTGGATTATAGAAAGTTAAACCAACTGACGGTCAGGAACAAATACCCCCCTACCTAGGATTGACGATCTGTTTGATCAACTTAGGGGTTCCTCGCACTTCTCCAAGATTGACCTGATGTCCGGGTACCATCAAATCAGGGTTAGGGAGGAGGACATAGAGAAGACAGCCTTCAGGACACGGTATGGCTTATATGAGTATGTGGTCATGCCATTTGGACTTACTAATGTACCGGCTGTGTTCATGGACCTGAGTAGGATATTCCGTCCTTACTTGGATCAGTTCGTGATTGTATTCATTGATGATGTTCTGGTCTATTCCAAGAGTCAGGAGGAACATGCTGAGCACCTGCGGATAGTCCTGGACACCTTGAGGAAGAACCAGTTGTATGCCAAAGCCAGCAAGTGTGAGTTTTGGCTATCTGAGGTCAACTTCTTGGAGCACATTATATCAGAGGAAGGTATAGCCATGGACCCGACTAAGGTAGCGGCAGTGAGGGAGTGGAAAGCACCGACGAATGTGAACGAGATCCGGAGTTTTCTGGGATTGGCCGGTTACTACAGGAAGTTCATCATGGACTTCTCCAAGGTTATAGCTCCACTTACCTGACTCACTCAGAAAGGAGTCAAATTTGAGCGGGTCAAATCTGTGCAACTGGAGATTTGAGGAGCTAAAGGAGAGGCTTACAACCGCTCCTATTCTGATCTTGCCGGAGAGAGGCACAAATTATGAGGTGTACTGTAATGCCTCAGGTGAGGGACTGGGGTGTACACTCAGTCAAGGTAATCGTGCGGTGGCGTATGGATCAAGACAGTTGAAAATCCATGAACGCCACTATCCCACACATGATCTGGAGCTAGCAACAGTGGTATTCGCTCTCAAAAGCTGGAGACACGACCTTTATGGTGAGAAGTTTGAGGTGTTCTCAGATCACAAGAGCCTGAAGTACTTATTTGATCAGAAGGAACTCAACATGAGACAGCGCAGATGGATGGAATATCTGGCTGATTATGAGTTCGCACTTCGGTATCATCCTGGTAAGGCGAACAAGGTGGCGGATGCCCTCAGCCGCATGTCACATGCGACAGTAGCCAGCTTGATCATGACAGAATGGGAGGTATTGAATAACATTAGAGAGTTTAAACTCTACCTCAATAATCATGGGACCATATATAATCTGATCATACGATCCAACATGGTTTCCGAGATTGAACGGGAACAACGGACAGATCCAGAGGTGGAGGAGATATGGGCTAAGATGTTTACCGGTGAGGTTGTACCAGAATGGGAATTACGACCAGGACAGGGTCTTGTGTTCCGATGCAGGACAAATGTGCCTAAGCGCTGCAGAAGAGAGTTGTTGATTGAAGCACACCAAACCAAGCTCTCTATCCATCGGGCAGCACCAAGATGTATCATGATCTTAAGAGGCACTATTGGTGGCGTGGACTTAAGAAAGATGTGGCAGAGTTTGTTACTCGTTGTTCTAACTTGCCAGCAAATTAAGGCGGAACATCAGAAACCACCGGGTTTACTTGAACCCTTGCCAGTGTCGGAGTGGAAATGGGAGCACATATCTATGGATTTCGTAACAAGGTTGCCAAGGTCATCAAAGGGCAACGATGTGATATGGGTCGTAGTGGACCGGTTGACTAAGTCTGCGCATTTCCTTCCCATCAAGATGACAGATTCATCAGAGACATTGGGTCGACGGTACATCCGGGATATCATCAGACTACATGGTATTCCCCGGACTATTGTGTCCGACAGAGATGGCCGATTCACCGGCAGAGTATGGCAGGGCATGTAGTCGGCTATGGGGACCGACATATTAACTAGCACAGCCTTCATCCACAGACTGATGGACAGTCGGAGAGGACAATACGGACATTGGAGGATATGCTGAGAGCATGTATGCTAGACTTCAAGGGTGGATGGGAGGATCACTTGCCACTGGTGGAGTTCTCCTACAACAACAGTTACCAGGCAAGCCTCCAGATGGCTCCATTTGAGGCATAGTATGGTAGGCCATGTAGATCGCCAGTGTATTGGACAGAGGCCTGTGAGCCTGCGCTGATTGGACCGGAGTTGGTTGCGGAGACTACAGCGCAGATCAAATTGATACGACAACACTTACTCACTGCGCAGAGCCGTCAGAAGAGCTACGCCGACAAGAGGAGAAGGTTCCTCGAGTTTGAGGTGGGAGACTTGGTGTTCTTAAAAGTCTCACCACGGAAGGGACACATGAGATTCAGGAAGAAGGGGACACAGTCGCCTAGATTTGTGGGACCGTTTCCAATCCTGAAGAGGGTGGGGGTAGCTTATTAGTTGCTGCTTCCTCCATAGTTATCCTCTTTGCATGATGTGTTCCATGTGTCCATGTTGAGGAAGTACAACCCCGATCCTTCTCATGTGTTGAATGTTCAAGACGTCGATGTGCAAAGCGATGTGACGTGTGTGGAGAAGCCGGTCAGAGTAATCGGGAGCGAATAAAGGGTACTGCGGAACCGCGCCATTCAGTTCGTCAAGGTGGCATGGGAACGACATGGCAATGAGGAAACCACCTGGGAACTTGACTCAAAGATGAGAGCCGCTCATCCGGAGCTCTTTGTATGAGTCGTTTTAAACCTCTACTTTGCTCGAATTTTCAGGACGAAAATTTCAAAAGAGGATTGTATTGTAATAGGCCGGACTTTTTAAATCAATATATATGTGGCTATTATTTATTTTAATGATAGAAATTGGAAATTTTGATGGGATAAGTGTTAAGTGGATAAAAAATTTGGGCAAAGGCCCAAGTAAGGTCCAATGGACCATGGATTGGATTAAATTCATTTAAATGGTCAAGATGGTCAAATTGGTCCCAATATCCGTTTGGGACCCAATGGGTCAGGATGATTTAAGCTCTAAGGTAAATGGGTAGGAGGTGAATGTAATTGGGCCATGGGCCCAATGGTGATCCAAGTGGCTGAAATGGATTTAATTAAAATCACTTAAGTTAGTGGTGAATAGACCAAGGTGACATAGCCGAATGGGACCCACCTCCACCTCACCAAGTGAGGTGGCGTGTGGACCAAGGATTGGTGGGGCCGGCCACCATGGTTGACTTGATCAACCATGGGTGGAATAATGGAATTAAGTTAAGTGGGAATTAATTAACCTAAGTTAATTATCTAGTTAATTAAATGATTAAACTATCCAAAAGGTGGTCAAAGGGGTCAAAATTGGAAGACCAAACCACCTCATTTCAAACACCAAAAACGTTGGGCTTGGTGGTGGTTTATCCCAACCACCACCATAAAGCATAAAAAATATCCCATGGGGTTGGTGGGAGGAGTTAATGGAAGAGTGTAACTTAAGCAACCAAAAAGAGATAGTTTTCATCTTATCTCTCAAATCCCACTCTTATCTCAATCTCTTTCTTTCTCCCTCTCATTGTCGTCCCTCACCAAGGAGAAGAAGAAGAAGAAAACTAAGAAGAGAAG
Source organism: Chimonanthus praecox (assembly GCA_022113865.1). NCBI lineage: Eukaryota > Viridiplantae > Streptophyta > Magnoliopsida > Laurales > Calycanthaceae > Chimonanthus > Chimonanthus praecox. Next base: position 21,998,815 of record CM039096.1, on the reverse strand, counting down.
AAGAGAAGAAAGAAGCTAGGTTTGGCCCTCCACCTCAAGGCCAAAGCTTGAGACATCTTTTCCCCATCTTCTCCTCCTTTCCCTCTCTCAAACACACCCCATCTTAGCCGACCCAAGCATTGGAATTTACCATTGATCAAGCATCTTAGCCGATCAACAAAGGAGAAGAAGTAGTGGCAAAATCGTAAATATGGGCCAAAATGAAGAACCCCATGGGGATGATCATGGACCTAAATGTGTTTAAAGATGACCCTATGAATGGTTAAATGAAGCCTAGGGTGGCTGGTTTTTAGACTCATGTAATTAAAATATTTGATGGATTAAGATGGGACCCACAAACCTAATTAGTAGGGTTCGGCCATGGTGTATGGCCGAACCCCACTAAGGCATATGTTAGGGACATGGACATGATTAAAACATGGGTTTAATTGTTAATATGTAATAAGGTATCGGACATCGCAAGCGTGCACGATCGGTGACCGGATTTGCGGACGAAAAACGTAAAGGAACGTTAGTCGGTATTCGGTAGGATTCCTACCTTTTTGTAAGCCATGGATTTACGTGTTATATGATGGTTCCCGTGATTTATTTTGGTAATTTATATGATTTGTTTTATGATGAGTTTTAAGATTATGATTTATATATATTATATGGCATATTGCCAGGCTATGATTTATATGATTAGGCTATGAATTATATATGAAGGCTACAAATTATATATATTACATAGCATAATACACCTACATCTCATGTATGGCATGGGCGGGAAAATAATGAAACCGGAGTCCATGCTCCGTCGGGGCGACCAAGAAGCAGACATGGGGATAGCCTGATGCGCTATAACTGGAGTCCATGCTTTGTCGGGGCGACTGAGAAGCAAACATGGGGATAGCCTGATGGTATGGATGATGGGTGGGACTCATGACATAGACACCCATGGCATAACATTCATTTTATGGTTTTCATATATTATTATCTGTATGTGTTTGTTATCACTAATCCATGTGTTAGCCCTACTCGGAGTCCTACTGGGCGCGTTGTCTAACGCCCTACTTCTACCCTAGCTGATGACGCAGGAGACGGCGGAAACGGTGGACGCGACGGGAGCCAAGCTTAGGAGCTTGGGAAAGGGAGCTACTTAGTTTATTTAAGATTTATTTTGGAAATGTAATTTGAGTAGCTTAGCTCGTCGGCCTGTAATAATTTATATTATTTGCTATGGTTTGGATTTTATTTTGGACATTATGACTTGAGGTAATTTAGTAATTTAATGATGTAATCTTCTCTGCTATCTAAAACTGGTAGGATAGTCTCTATTATAATGTTCCGCATTAAGTTATATTCCGCGAGCTTACGTCTACGAGCGAACCTTTCTCGTGGACTTCATTCTACGCGCACGTAGGGTTGGCCAGTTAAGGGCCGGGCTTTAGAAGCTCGGACTTAACTCGCGTCGTGACGTCCCGCGCCCTTTGTCACTCTTCATTTCAAAAAAAAAAAAAAAAAATAATAGACTCTGATTTCGGTGAAAAGGGGCGGGCGTTACAATGAGAGTTTGAGAGAGAGAGAGAAAGAAAGAAAAATTGGAGAAAGATGTGAAATCCATGCGCCCATGTCCTTCTCTCCTTTTATTATTTTCCCTTGGTTCTATCTTTGGAAGTTGCTTATGATAATGCTCACTCCAATGCCGTGTACCCTTGCTTAATCATTATTGCTGTGTGCACTTGCTATGGTTCTTTCTTTTATAAAAAGCTCCACTTAATCCCATATTTAGAAGGTAATATGCGCACCTCCATGCCTTCTTTTATTAAAACTCTCTTGGATCCCAACTTAGACAAGGCCTTGCGCCTCTTGCTTATCTTTCTTTTATTAAATAACACTCCACACGGCCACCCTTATTTGAAATAGCCATTGCCTTAATTAATCTCCCAATCAGTCCTATCTTATTAAAAGGAAGACCCTTAAGTTTAGCCATTCTTAATCCTCAATTTAGAATGTGCTGCTCCCATTGTGTTTTAACAATTGCCTCTTTATAAAATCTCCATTTAATCCCAAAATAGAAAGTGCCATTTTAATCAAGGAAAGATCCTTCTTTAGGGACTCCAACCGATGCGCGTATCTCATATGCGGCTAAGACAATCTCTATTTCTAATCTTATATATCTCATCTCATCCAAAATATTATGCGCATATAACCCCCTTGATTTTTGTGATATAAAATCTGATATTCGGCCATGCAATCTTTTAGGGTTTATGGTTTTAGGGTTTTAGGGTTTTGAGTTTAGGGGTTAGGGTTTAGGGTTTAGGATTTTAGCATTTTAGGGGTTTGGGGTTTCATGGTTTAGGGTTTTAGGGTTTTAAGGGTTTAGGGGTTTAGGGTTTAGGGTTTAGGGTTTAGAGTATGTGGCTTTAGGGTTTTAGGGTATTAGGGTTTCAGTTTTTAGGGTTTAGGGTTTAGGGTTTTAGTTTTTAGTTTTTAGGGTTTAGGGTTTAGGGTTTAGGGTTTAGGGTTTTAGGCGTTTAGGGTTTTGGGGTTTTAGGGTGTTAGGGTTTTAGGATTTAGGATTTAGGGTTTAGTGTTTAGGGTTTTAGGGTTTAAGGTTTTAGGGTTTTGGATTTTCGGGTTTTAGGCTTTAGGATTTAGGGTTTTACGGTTTAAAGGTTTCAGGGGTTTACGTTTTAGGGTTTAGGGGTTAGGGTTTAGGTTTGAGGGTTTAGGGTTTAGGGTTTAGTGTTTAGGGTTGAGGGTTTAGGTTTTGGCGTTTTAGGGTTTTAGGGTTTTAGGGTTTTAAGGTTTAGGGTTTAGGGTTTAGAGTTTAGGTTTTAGGGTTTAGGGTTTAGGGTTTAGAGTTTAGGGTTTAAGGTTTAGGGTTTAGGGTTTAGGGTTTTGGCGTTTTAGGGCTTTAGGGTTTAGGATTTTCGGGTTATAGGGGTTTAGGGTTCTTGGGTTTAGAGTTTTAGGGTTTAGGGCTTAAGGTTTTGGGTTTTTGGCTTTTTGGGTTTAGGGTTTTAGCGTTTTAGCATTTTAGGATTTTAAGGTTTAGTGTTTTCGGGGTTTAGGGTTCTGGGGTTTTAGGGTTTTAGGGTTTAGGGTTTAGGGTTTAGTGTTCAGGGTTTTAGGGGTTTAGGGGTTTAGGGTTTTGGGTTTTTGGGTTTTAGGGTTTTAGGGGTTTAGGGTTTAGGGTTTAGGGTTTACGGTTTTGGGTTTAGAGTTTAGGGTTTGGGGTTTAGGGTTTAGGGTTTAGGATTTTCGGGTTATAGGGGTTTAGGGGTTTTCGGTTTTAGGCTTTTCGGGTTTAGGGTTTCAGCGTTTTAGCGTTTTAGGATTTTAGGGTTTAGTGTTTTAGGATTTTGGGGTTTTAGGGTTTTAGGGTTTAGGGTTTAGGGTTTAGTGTTCAGGGTTTTAGGAGTTTAGGGTTTTAGGGTTTTGGGTTTTAGGGTTGTAGGGTTTATGATTTAGGGTGTTAGGGTTTTAGGGGTTTAGGGTTTAGGGTTTAGAGTTTAAAGTTTAGGGTTTAGGCTTTAGACTTTAGGGTTTTGGCGTTTTAGGGTTTTAGGGTTTGAAGGGTTTGGGTTTTCGGGTTGTAAGGTTGTAGGGTTTATGGTTTAGGGTTTAGTGTTTAGGTTTTTTTGTTTAGGGTTTAGTGTTTAGGGTTTTAGGGGGTTAGGGTTTTAGGGTATAGGGTTTTACGGTTTAGGATTTTAGGGGTTTAGTATTTTAGGGTTTTAATGTTTATGGTTTTGGGGGTTTAGGGTTTAGGGTTTAGGGTTTAGGGTTTAGAGTTTAGGGCTTTAGGGTTTTAGGGTATTAGGGTTTAGGGGTTTAGTGTTTAGGGTTTTAGGGTTTAGGGTTTTTTAGGTTTAGGTTTAGGTTTAGGTTTAGGTTTAGGGCTTTATTGTAATGGCCCAAAATTTTTATATCAATAAATATGTGGCTATTAATTGTTTTAATGGTGGAAATTGGAAATTTGATGGAATAAATGGTGAATGGATCAAAATATGGGAAGGCCCAAAAATATTTGGTTGTTTTAATTGGTTGGGCTAAGGATGGTCAATTGCGCCCAATGAAATCCGGGACCCAATGGGTCAAAATGATTTAAGCACTAAGGTAAATGGGTAGGAGGTAATTGGGCCATGGGCCCAATGGTGATCCAAGTAGTTGATGGATTAAAATTAAATCACCTAAGTTGGTGATGAATTGACCAAGGTGACGTGGCCGATTGGGACCCACCTCCACCTCACCAAGTGAGGTGGCGTGTAGACCAAGGATTGGTGGGGCCGGCCACCATGGTTGAATTGGTCAACCATAGGTGGATACATGGAGGGAATTTAAAGAGATGGAATTAGGTTAAGTGGGAATAAATTAACCTAAGTTAATTATTTAATTAATTAAATAATTAAACTATCTAAAAAGGTGGTCAAAAGGGGTCAAATTTGGAATACCAAAACACCTCATTTCAGACACCAAAGACGTTGGGCTTGGTGGTGGTTTATTCCAACCACCACCATAAAGCATAAAGCATAAAGCATAGAAAATATCTTATGTTGGTTGGTGGAGAAAAGTTAATGATGGAGTGTTTTTAAGAAATCAAAAAGGGGATGGTTTCATCTTATCTCTTAAATCCCATCCTTATCTCACTCTTTTCCTCTCTTGCTCTCCCTCATTGCCGTCCCACGCCAAGGAAGAAAGAAAGAAAAATTTGGAAGAAGAAGAGAAGAAAAGAGAGGGAAAGTTCAAGCAATTAGCCACCACTCCAAGATCAAAGCTTGGTATCTTCTTTCTCACCATCTCCTCCTCTCCCTCTCTCAAATACATCCCATCTTGGCCGACCCAAGCTGTGATGTTTTCACATTGACCAAGGTCATCTTGGCCATCAAACAAGGAGAAAAGAAGGAGAAAGGCCAAGGAACCCAAGAGGAGAAAGAAAAGGAGGAGCCGTCGGATTGTAAGTATTTCTAAAACAAGAGATTAGATTTTTTAGGGTTTAAGAGATTATGAAATCCATTGCTTGGATTTAGTAGGCCAATTATCATAGGCCTTGGATCTCAAATCCATCCAATGGAAAGATGAGAAATGGATAAAGTGGAGAGATGGATTAAGAAAAAAATAAAGGATGCTTTAAGGGTTTTATGTATTAAAATTTTATTCAAACATGGAGAGGTGATGATTTGTTTTAGGAAGAAACCATGGGCCATAGGGTTCGGCCATGTAGTATGGCCGAACCCCATGGTGGTGTTTAAGTGATTTTATTAGGGTTGAAAAGAAAGCCATGTAAAGATGATTATGATTTTTAGGGTTTTTATGATCAAATGTAGTGATTTTTGAAAGGGTTTTAAATGAAGAAATTCATGAAAATGTAATGGTTTTATGGCCTTGAAAGACATAGATGGGAGTGAACCATGAACCATGGGTTCGGCCATGGTGTATGGCCGAACCCTAGGGTTATGTGTTTGTAAATTTGAAGGGTGTAAACATAGGGAAAAATGGTTGAGAATGGTGATAGTTTAAAATGGATTTTTAAGTGTGGGAAATAATGTTCTAAAAATAAAACCATGGGGAGATTTTAGGGATGGAATGTTTTTAAATCCTATGGTGATGTAATGGTGGTTTTAAATGGGTTTAGAATGATGGAAGATATGGAGTAATGCATTAATAATTTGGAGGTCTAAAAAGGGTCAAATGTTTGTAAATTTTAAAGGGAGCTTAATGAAGAAAACCATGGTAGGTAATTAAGGATTTTTAATGGAGTTTTTAGGGTTAGAATCATGAAGGGATGATTAATGATTTTAGTTTTTTTTTTAATGATTGAATGTAATAATTTTAAAGGGATTGTAAATGAGGAAATGCATGATGTGAACCTTCTCATGGTGTTAGAATTGTAATGGATTTAGAGAATGGAGGCTATGAAAAGGGTTAATGATTTATAAAGGTTTTAAATGAATGGGTATTAGTGATTTTTAAAAGGGGTGGAAACAATGATAAAAACCATGGAGAGTGATTGATGAATTTTTAGAAGTACTTAGACCATAGTAAGGATGAAGGAATGTTGGCAACTTCAATGGATTTTAAATGTAGTTAGTAATGATCAAAATTGATGATTTAAATGCATGATGTAAACCTCCTCATGGGAGGGCTTATTATGGATCTAAATGTGGTGAGAAAGACCCAAGGAAAAATGGGGATTAGGTTGAATTGAAGGGGCTGATTTTAATAAAACCCATGACCCAATTTATGAGCCATTTGATGGGCTAAACTTGGGATTATGTATGTGGTTAGATGAATGGAAAAATTAGGCTAAGTTAAGAACTAATTTGTTAATGTGCATATCATGGTTGCTGGAACATTAATGGATCTAGTGTATGGATCAATTATGAACAAAAATGTACATGGATTAAGTGAATGAGTAACCATGGAAGGGTAGTGGCAAAACCGTAAATATTGGCCAAAATGAAGAACCCCATGGGAGGTGACCATGGGCTTAGTTGTTTTTAAGATGACCTTATGTATGGTTAAATGAAGCCTAGGGTGGCTGGTTTTTAGACTTAGATAATGGACTTAGATAATGGACTTAGACGTGATTTAAAACATGAATCTAATTGATAATATGTAATAAGGTACCGGATATCGCAAGCGGTACGCGATCGCGGACCGGGTTTGTGGACGGAGAAACGCAAAGGAACGTTAGTCGGTATTCGGTAGGATTCCTACCTTTTTGTAAGCCATGGATTATGTGTTATGTATGGGTTTTTCTTTGATTTATTTTTGTAAGCATATAATTGTTTTAAGATGGATTTTAAGGCTATGATGTGTAATTGATGCTTTGCTTGATCTATTTGTTGATAATCAAATTATATGTTTTATTGATGGGATTTTAAATGCCACGGTTTGTGCTATCATATATATTACATGGCATATGGCATCTACATCTCATGCATGACATGGGAGGGATATGGTATGGGAATGATGAAAATAAAGAAACCGGAGTCCATGCTCCGTCGGGGAGACCGAGAAGCAAACATGGGGACACCTTGACAAGGTTTTGCCGTCAAGGGGGATGATTTGTGATTGTTTATATCTTGACGAGGTTTTACCGTCAAGATGTTTGATTTTATATCTTGACGAGGTTTTGCCGTCAAGGGGGATGATTTGTGATCGTTTATATCTTGACGAGGTTTTGCCGTCAAGGGGGATGATTTGTGATTGTTTATATCTTGACGAGGTTTTTGCCGTCAAGGGGGATGATTTGTGATTGTTTATATCTTGACGAGGTTTTTCCGTCCAGGGGGATATGACAGCATGATGGTATGGATGATGGGTGGGACACATGGCATAAAACACCCATGGCATGTATTCATTTTATGGTTTTCATTATATTATACTTATGTGCTTGTTATCACTAATCCATGTGTTAGCCCTACTCGGAGTCCTACTGGGCGCGTTGTCTAACGCCCTACTTCTACCCTAGCTGATGACGCAGGAGATGGCAGACACGAAGGACGAGACGGAGGCCAAGCTTAGGAGTTTGGGAAGACGGACTACTTAGTTTATTTAATTTATTTTGGAAATGTAATTTGAATAGCTTAGCTCATCGGAATGTAATAATTTAGATTACTTACTGTGGTTTGGATTTTATTTTGGACATTATCATTTTGGAGTAATTTAGTAATTTAAATGATGTAATCTTCCCTGCTATCTAGAAATTGTTAGGATAGTCTCTATTATATTTCCGCACTTAGTTTAATATTCTGCAAGCTTTCTTCTACGTGTGAACCATTTTTCGTGGACTTAGTTTCCATGTACACGTAGGGTTGGCCAGTTAAGGGCCGGACTTTAGAAGCTCGGACTTAACTCGCGTCGTGACGTCCGCGCCCTTTGTCACTTGTTATTTAAAAAAAATATATATATATATAGACTCTGATTTCGGTGAAAAGGGGCAGGCGTTACATTTATGGTTTTAGGGTATTAGGGTTTTAAGGTTTTTGGTCTAGGGTTTTGGGTTTTAGGGGTTTAGGGTTTAGGGTTTAGGGTTTAGTGTTCAGGCTTTTAGGAGTTTAGGGTTTTAGGGTTTTAGGGTTTATGATTTAGGGTGTTAGGGTTTTAGGGTTTTAGAGTTTTAGGGGTTTAGGGTTTAGGTTTTTGGGTTTAGGGTTTAGGATTTAGAGTTTAGGGTTTAGGGTTTAGGGTTTAGGGTTTTGGCATTTTAGGGTTTTAGGGTTTAGGGTTTTAAGGGTTTTGGGTTTTAGGGTTTTGGGGTTTTGGGGTTGTAAGGTTGTAGGGTTTATGGTTTAGGGTTTAGTGTTTAGGTTTTTTTGTTTAGGGTTTAGGATTTTAGGGGTTTAGGGTTTTAGGGTATAGGGTTTAGAGTTTTAGGGTTTTAAGGTTTAGGATTTTAGGGGTTTAGTGTTTTAGGGTTTTGGTTTTAGGGTTTTAGTGTTTAGGGTTTTGGGGGTTTAGAGTTTAGGGTTTAGGGTTTAGAGTTTAGAGTTTAGGGCTTTAGGGTTTTAGGGTATTAAGGTTTTAGGGGTTTAGTGTTTAGGGTTTTAGGGTTTCGAGTTTAGGTTTTAGGGTTTAGGTTTTAGGGTTTAGGGTTTAGACTTTAGGGTTTAGGTTTTTAGGGTTTAGGGTTTTAGGGTTTAGGGTTTAGGGCTTTATGGTTTTAGGGTATTAGTGTTTTAAGTTTTTTGGTCTAGGGTTTTGGGTTTTAGGGGTTTAGGGTTTTTGGGTTATAGGGTTTTAAGGTTTTAGGATTTGGGGTTTTAGGGTTTAGGGTTTAGGCACAGGGTTAAGGGTTTTAGGGTTTTAGGGTTTTAGGAGTTTAGGGTTTCGGGTTTAGGGTTTAGGGTTTAGAGTTTAGGGATTTAGGGTATTATGGTTTTAGTTTTTAGGGTTTAGGGTTTAGGGTTTTAGTATTTTGGGTTTAGGGTTTTAGGTTTTTGGGTTTAGGTTTTAGGGTTTTGGGTTTAGGGTTTAGGGTTTAGCATTTAGGGCTTTATGATTTTCGGGTATTAGGGTTTTAAGGTTTTGGGTTTAGGGTTTTAGTTTTAGGTTTTAGGGTTTAGGTTTTAGGGTTTAGGGTTTAGGGTTTAAGATTTAGGGTTTAGGTTTTAGGGTTTAGGGTTCAGGGTTTTAGGATTTTAGGGTTTGGGATTTAGGGATTTAGGATTTTCGGGATTTAGGGTTTAGGGTTTAAGGTTTTAGGGTTTTAGGGTTTTTGGGTTTGGGGTTTTAGGGGTTTTGGGTTATCGGGTTTTAGGGTTTTAGGGTTTGTCGCTTTGGGGTTTAGGGTTTAGGTTATAGGGTTTAGGGTTTCGATTTTAGGATTTAGGGTTTTAGCATTTTAGGGATTTAGGGTTTAAGGTCTAGGGTTTAGGGGTTAAGGGGTTTTAGGGTTGAGGGGTTAAGGATTTACGGTTTAGGGTTTAAGGGGTTTTAGGGTTTAGGGTTTTGGGTTTAGGGTTTTAGGGGTTTAGGGTTTCATGGTTTAGGATTTAGGGTTTTAGGGTTTAGGGCTAAGTCTTTTAGATTTAGGGTTTAGGGGTTTAGGGTTTTTGGGTTTTAGGGATTTAGTGTTTTAGTGTTTTAGGGTTTTAGGGTTTAGGGTTGAGGGTTTAGGGTTTGCGATTTAGGGTTTAGGTTTTAGGGTTTTAGGATTTAGGGTTTAGTGTTTAGGGTTTTAGGGTTTTAGGATTTGGGATTTTGGGTTTAGGTTTTAGGATTTTAGGGTTTTAGGGTTTAGGGTTTAAGGTTTTAGTGTTTTAGGGTTTAGGGCTTAGGGTTTAGGATTTTAGGGTTTTGGGTTTTTTGGGGATTTTGGTTTGGGATTTAGGGTTTGGGGTTTAAGGTTTAGGGTTTAGGGTTTGGGTTTAGGGTTTAGGCTTTAGGGTTTAGGGTTTAGCGTTTGGGTTTATGGATTTAGGGTATTAGGGTTTTAAGATTTTGGGTTTAGGGTTTTAGTTTTTAGGGTTTAGGGTTTTAGGGGTTTAGGGTTTTAGGGCTATGGGGTTTTAGGGTTTTAGGGCTATGGGGTTTTAGGGTTTTAGGGTTTGGGGTATTAGGTTTTCGGGTTTAGGGTTTAGGGTTTAGTGTTTAGGGCTTTAGGGTTTTAGGGTATTAGGGTTTTAGTTTTTAGGGTTTAAGGTTTTTGGGTTTAGGTTTTAGGGTTTAGGGTTTAGGGTTTTAGCGTTTTAGGGTTTTAGGGTTTTGGGGTATTGGGGTTGTAGGGTTTTAAGGTTTAGGATTTAGGGTTTTGGGGTTTACAGTTTAGGGTTTAGGGTTTCGGGTTTAGGGTTTAACGTTTAAGGTTTAAGTTTAGGGCTTAAGGTTTAGGTTTAGAGTTTTGGCGTTTTAGGGTTTTAGGGTTTTGGATTTTAAGGGTTTTAGGGCATAAACCCCAAACCTTAAATCATAAACCCTAAAGTCTAAACCCTAAACCCCTAAAACCCTAAAACCATAAACCCCTAAAACCATAAAACCATAAAACCCTAAACCCCTAAAACCCTAATCCGTAAATCCCTAAAACCCTAAAATCTTAAACCCTAAACCCTAAAACCCACCCAAAGACCCTAAACGCTAAACCCTGAACCCTAAAACTATAAAACCCTAAACCCTAGAACCCTAAACCCTAAAACCTTAACCACTAAACCCCAAAAACCGTAAAACCCTAAACCTTAAATCCTAAACTCTAAACCCTTAAAACCTGAAAATCCTAAACTCTTAACCCTAAAATCCTAAAACCCTAAACACTAAACCTAAAACCCTTAACCCTAAAACCCTAAAACCCTAAACACTAAACCTAAAACCCTTAACCCTAAAACCCTAAAACCCAAAACACTAAACCTAAAACCCAAAACCCTTAAAGCCCTAAACCCTACACCCTAAAACCTAAACCCTAAACCCTAAACCCTAAACCAAATTCCTAAACCCCTAAAACCCTAAAATCCTAAACCCAAAACCTTAAAACCCTAAAACTATAAAACCCTAAACCCTAAGCGCTAAAACATTAAAACCCTAAAACCCTAGAACCCAATACCCTAAAACCCTTAAACCCTGGAACCCTATAACCCTAAACCCCAAACCCCTAAAACACTAAACCCTAAAACCCTCAACCCCTAAACCCAAAAACCCTATACCCCTAAAACCCTAAAACCCTAAAACCCTAAACCCCTAACCCCTAAACCATAAAACCCGAAACTTAAAACCCTAAACCCCTAAACCCTAAAAGCTTAAAACCCTAAAACCCCAATACCCTAAACCCTAAAAGCCTCAACCTCTGACCTTCAAACCCAAAACAATAAAACCGTAAACCGTAAACACTAAAACCAAAAACCTTAAAACCTTAAAACCTAAAACCCTAAACCCTAGAACCCTAAAACCCTAAACCCTTAAACCCTAAAACCCTTAACCCTATACCCTAAAACCCTAAACCCAAAAAAACCCAAAACCCTAAACCCTGAACCCTAAACCCAAAGCCCTAAACTCTGAAACCTAAAAACCTATACCCTAAAACCCTATTCCGTAAAACCCTAAAACCCTAAACCCTTAAACCCTAAATCCTAAAACCGTCAAACCTAAAACCCTAAAACCGTAAACCTAAACCCAGAAACCCTAAACCCTAAAACCTTAAATCCTATACCCCAAACCCTAAAACCCTCAACCCTAAACCTTAAAACCTAAAACCCTAAACCCCTAAACCCCTAAAACCCTAAAACCCTAAACCTTAAAACAATAAACCCTAAAAGCCAAAAACCCCCAAACCCTAATACACAAAACCCTCAACCCTCTAACCCTAAAATCCTAAACCCTAAACCCTAAAACCCTAAAACCATAAAACCAAAAACCCTAAACACTAAATCCAAAAACCCTAAAAAACCTAAAACCTAAAACCCTAAACCCTAGAACCCTATACCCTAAACCCTAAAACCCTAAACCCCAAAACCCTAAAACACTAAACACTAAACCCCTAAAACCCTAAACCCCAAAACCCTAAAACACTAAACCCCAAAACCCTAAACCCTAAAACCCTTAAACCCTAAAACCCAAACCCTAAAACCCTATACCCCTAAAACCCTAAAACCTAAAAGCCTAAAACCCTAAAACCCCAATACCCTAAACCCTAAAAGCCTCAACCCTCTGACCCTAAAACCCTATACCCTAAACCCTAAAGCAATAAAACTGTAAACCGTAAACACTAAACACAAAAACCTTAAATCCCTAAAACCTAAAACCCTAAACCTATAACCCTAAAACCCAAAACCCTTAAACTCTAAAACCCGTAAAGGCCTAAAAACCTAAACCCTAAACCCTGAACCCTAAACCCTAAAACCCTAAACTCTGAACTCGAAAAACCTATACCCCCTAAAACCCTAAAACCCTAAACCCTAAAATCCTAAACACTTAAAACCCTAAACCCTCAAACCCTAAAACCCTAAAACCCTCAACCCCTAAACCCTAAAACCCTAAAACCCTAAATCCTTAAACCCCTAAACCCCTAAAACCCTAAACCTTAAAACACAAAACCCTAAAAGCCAAAAACCCCCAAACCTAATACACAAAGCCCTCAACCCTCTAACCATAAAATCCTAAACCCTAAACCCTAAACCCTAAACCCTAAAACCTTAAAACCATAAAACCATAAAACCAAAAACCCTAAACACTAAATCCAACAACCCTAAAAAGCCTAAAACCTAAAACCCTAAACCCTAAACCCTAAACCCTAAAAACCCTAAACCCTAAACCCTAAAACCCTAAAACCCTAAACCCTAAACTCTAAATACCCCTAAACCCTATACTCTAAACACTAAACCCTAAGCCCTAAAACCGTAAAACCCTAAACCCTAAACCCCAAACCCTAAAATCCTAAAACCCAAAACCCTAAAACACAAAACCCTAAACCCTAAACCCAAAACCGTAAAACCCTAAACCCTAAAACACTAAAACCCTAAAACCGTAAACCCAAAACCCTAAACCCAAAACACTAAACCAAAAACCCTAAACCTAAACCCTTAAACACTAAAACCCAAAACCCTAAACCCTAAAATCCTAGACCCCTAACCCAAAAACCCTAAAACCTAAAACCCTAAATCCTAAAACCCTAAAACCCGGAACCCTAAACCCTAAAACCCTAAAACCCTAAAACCATAAAACCCTAAACCCCTAAAATCCTAAAACCCAAAAACCCTAATCCCTAAACCACTAAAACCCTAAAATCCTAAACTATAAACCCTGAATTAAACCCAAAGACCTTAACCCCTAAACCCCTAAACCCTAAACCCTAAACCCTAAAACCTTAAACCCTAAACCCTAAAATACTACAACCCTAAACCCTAAAACACAAAACCCCTAAACCCTAAACCCAAACTCGTAAAACCCTAAACCCTAAAACACTAAAACCCTAAACCCAAAACCCTAAATCCAAAAACCCTAAAACCCTAAACCCTAAAACCCTAGATCCTAAAATCCTAAAACCCTAAACCCTAAAACCGTAAACCCTAAACCCAAAATACTAAACCCTAAAACCTTAAACCCCTAAAACAATAAACCATTAACCCTAAAAGCCTAAACCCCCAAACCATAAAACCCTAAAACCCTAAACCTTAAAACACTAAACCCTAAAAGCCTAAAACCCTAAAACTCTAATACACCAAACCCTAAAACCCTCAACCCTCTAACCCTAAAATAAAAACCCTAAACCCTAAAACCCTAAAACCATAAAACCAAAAACCCTAAACCATAAACCCTAAAACCCTAAATCCTACCCCTAAACCCTAAATCCTAACCCCCAAACCCTAAACCCTTAACCCTAAAACCTTAGACACCTAAAACCCAAAATCATAAACCTTAAACCCTAAACCATAAATTCTTAACCAAAACCCTAAAGCCCTAAAATCCTAAACCCTAAACCCTAAAACCATAAACCCTAAAATCCAAAAACCCAAACCCTAAATCCTAAAACCCTCAAACCCTAAACTTTAAACCCCTAACCCTAAACAATAAAACCAAAAACCTAAACCCTAAACCATAAAACACTAAACCCTAAACCCTAAAACCCAAAACCCTAAACACAAAAACCTTAAAACAATAAACCCTAAAACACGAAACCTTAAAACTATAAAACCCTAAAACCCTAAACCCTAAATCCTAAACCCTAAACACCAAACCCAAAAGCCTAAAACCTAAACCCCAAACCCCTAAACCCTTAAAACCTTAACCCTAATCCCTAAACCCTAAACCCTAAAACCCTAAACCCTAAACCCTAAAACACTAAAACACTAAAACTCTACACCCTAAAAACCATAAAACCCTAAACACTAAACCCTAAACCCTAAACCCAAAAACTCTAAACCTTAAACCCTAAACCTTAAACCCTGAAACCCTAAAACCTACACCCTAAACCCTTAAACCCTAAATCCTAAATTCTAAACCCAAAAACATAAACCTTAAACCATAACATCCCAAACCCCTAAAACCCTAAAACCCTAAACCGTAAACCCCAAACCGTAAAACCCTAAACCCTAAAACCCTAACCCTAAATCCTAAACCAAAACCCTAAACCCTACAACCATAAAACCCTAAACCCCTAAAACCCTAAACCCTAAACCTTAAAAACCCTAAACCCCTAAAACACTAAAACCATAAAACCCTAAATCCCCTAAACCCCTAAAACCCTACACCCTAAAACCCTTACCCCTAAAACCCTAAACCCTAAAACACTAAACCCAAAACCCTAAAACCATAAAACCCTAAAACCCTAAAACCCTAAAACCCTAAACCCTAAAACCCTAAAAACCCAAAAACCTAAACCCTAAACTTAAAACCCTAAACCCTAAACCCTAAACCCAAAACTCAAAACCCTAAAACCCATAAACCGTATACCCCTAAAACCCTAAGACCCTCAACCCGAAACCACTAAACCCTAAAATCCCCTAAACCCCTAAACCCCAAAACCCTAAACCTAAACACACTAAACCCAAAAAGCCTAAAACCCACAAACCCTAATACCCTAACCCTAAAACCCTCATCCCCCAAACCCTAAAACCCCAAACCCAAACCTAAAACCCTAAAACCCTAAACACTAAACCCAAAAACCCTAAACACTAAACCCAAAAACCCTAAACCCTAAACCCTAAAACCCTTAAAACCCTAAAACCCACAACCCCTAAACCCCAAACCCTAAAACCTTAAAACCCTATACCCCTAAAACACTAAATCTTAAAACCCTAAAATTAAACCCTAAAACCCTAACACGCTCAACCCCTAAACCCTAACCCTAAAACCTTATACCCCTAAAACTCTAAAATCCTAAACCCCAAAACCTTAAAACCCTAAACCTTAAAACACTAAACCCTAAACCCTAAAAGCCTAAAACCCTCAAATCCTAATACCCAAAGCCCTAAAACCCTGAACCCTCTAACCATAAAACCCTAAACCCTAAACCATAAAACCATATAACCATAAACTGTAAACACTAAACCCTAAAGCCTTAAAACCCCTAAACCCTAAATCCTAAAACCCTAAAACCCTAAACCCTAAACCGAAAACCAAAACTCTAAACCCTAAAACCCTATACCCCTAAAACCCTAAAACCCTAAACCCTTAAAACCCTAAAACCCTAAACCTAAATCGTAAAACCCTAAGCCCTAAAACCCTTAAACCATATACCCTTAAAACCCTAAACCCTCAACCCCTAAACCCCTAAACTCTAAAACCCTAAAACCATATACCACTAAAACCCTAAAAGCCTACCCCTAAACTCCTAAACCCTAAAAACCCTAAAACCTAAACCTTAAAACACAAAACCCTAAAACCTTAAACCCTAAAACCCCCTAAACCCTCAAAGCCTAAAACCCTAAATCCTAATACCCTAAACCCTAAAACCCTAATGCCCTAAAACCTAAAACCCTCAACCCTCTAACCCTAAAATCTTAATCCCTAAACCCGAAAACCATAAAACCAAAAACCCTAAACACTAGACCCAAAAACCCTAAATCCCTAAACACTAAAACCCCTAAGCCCTAAAACCCTAAAACCCTAAACCTTAAAACACTAAACCCTAAAAGCCTAGATACCCTAAACCCACAACCCTCAACCCTCTAACCCCAAAATCCTAAACCCTAAACCCTAAAACCCTAAACCCTAAAACCATAAAACCATAAACCGTAAACACTAAACCCTAAAACCCTGAACCCTAAAGCCCTAAACCCCTAAACCCTAAACCCTAAAACCTTAAAACCCTAAATCCTAAACCCAAAACCCAAAACTCTAAAACCCAAAAACCCTATACCCCTAAAACCCTAAAAGCTTAAACCCCTAAACCCTTAAAACCCTAAAACTCTAAACCTTAAAACCTTGAAACCCTAAACCTAAACCCTAAAAACCCTTATACCCTATACCCTTAAAACCCTAAACCCTCAACCCCTAAATCCAAAAAGACTAAAACCCTAAAACCATATACCACTAAAACCGTAAAAGCTTAAACCCCTAAACCCTAAAACCATATACCACTAAAACCCTAAAAGCCTAAACCCCTAAACCCTAAAACCCTAAAAACCTAAACCCTAAAACACAAAACCCTAAAAGCCTAAAACCCTAAACCCTCAAAGCCTAAAACCCTAAATCCTAAACCCTGAACCCTAATGCCCTAAAAACCTAAAACCCTCAACCCTCTAACCCTAAAATCTTAATCCATAAACCCTAAAACCCTAAAACTATAAAACCAAAAACCCTAAACACTAGACCCAAAAACCCTAAATCCCTAAACACTAAACCCCTAAGCCCTAAAACCCTAAAACCCTAAATCCTAAAACACTAAACCCTAAAAGCCTAAATACCCTAAACCCTACAACCCTCAACCTCTAACCCCAAAATCCTAAACCCTAAAACCCTAAAACCCTAAAACCATAAAAACCAAAACTCCTAAACACTAAACCCTAAACCCTAAACCCTAAAACCATAAAACCATAAACCGTAAACACTAAACCCTAAAACCCTGAACCCTAAAGCCCTAAACCCCAAAACCCTAAACCCTAAAACCTTAAAACCCTAAATCCTAAACCCAAAACCCAAAACTAACCCCTAAAACCCTTACCCCTAAAACCCTAAAAGCCTAAACCCCTAAACCCTAAAACCCTAACCCAAAAACCCTAAAAGCCTAAACCCCTAAACCCTAAAACCCTAAACCCCTAAACCCTTAAAACCCTAAACCCTAAAACCCTAAACCCTTAACCCTAAAACCCTAAAACCTTAAACCCTAATACCCTAAAATCCTAAACCTTAAACCCTAAACCATAAACTATAAACCCTAAAACCCTAAAATCCTTAACCCTTAGCCCTAAAACCGAAAACCCTAAACCCTAAAACCCTAAAACCCGAAAAACCTAAACCCAAAACCGTAAATCCAAAAACCCAAAAACCCTAAACCCTAAACAAACCATAAACCCTAAACCCAAAACCCTAAACCCTTAACCCTAAACCATTAACCCAAAAACCTTAACACTAAACCATAAAACCCTAAACCCTTAAAACCCTAAACCCTAAAACCCTAAAACCCGAAAACCCTAAACCACCCTAAGCCCGAAAACCTAAATCCTAAACCCCCTCAACCCTAAACCCTAAACCCTAAACACAAAAACCCTAAACGCTAAATCCAAAATCCCTAAAACTCTAAAACACTAAAACACTAAACCTTAAACCCTAAACTCTAATACTCTAAAACCAAAAACCCTAAATCCCTAAACCCCAAAACCCTAAAACCCTAAAACCCTAAACCCTAAACCCTAAAACCTTCAAACCCTAAAACCCTTAATCCAAAAACCCTAAAACTAAAACCCTAAACCGTAAAACCCAAAAACTAAAACCTTAAACTCTAAACCCTAAAACCCTAAAACCATAAAACCCTGACCCTAAACCCCAAAACCCTGAACCCTAAAACCCTAAACCTTAAAACCCCAAAACCCTGAAACTAAAACCCCTAAAACCCTAAAATCATCAACCCTCTAACCCTAAAACCCCAAACCCTAAAACCCTAGATCCTAAAACCCTAAACCCAAAAACCCAAAAACCGTAAACCCTAAATCCTAAAACACTAAGCCCTAAAACCCAAAACCATAAACCCTAAAAGCGTAAACCCTAAAACCATAAACCCTAAACCCCAAAACCCTAAAATCCTAAACCTCAAACCCTAAACCCTAAACCTTAAACCCCAAAAACTCCAAAATCAACGACCCTAAACCCACAAAACCCTAATACCATAAACCCTGAACCCCTGAAACCCTAAACCCTAAACCCTAAAATCCTAAACCCTAAACCCTAAAACCCTAAAACACAAAAACCTCAAAACCTCAATCCCTAAACCCTAAATACCTAAAACCCTAAACCCCCAAAAACCCGAAACCCTAAACCCTAAAACCCTAAACCCCTAAAACCCTAAAACCTAAAACCCTAACCCTAAACCCCTAAAACCTAAAACCCTAAACCTAAACCCTAAAACCCTAAAATCCAAAACCCAAAACCCTAAAATCCAAAAACTGTAAACCCTAACCCTAAAACCCTAAACCCTAAAACCCTTAAACCCTATACCATTAAAACCCTAAAACCCTCAACCCTAAACCCTAAAACCTAAAACCCTAACCCCTAAAACCAAAAACCTCAACCCCTAAACCCTAAAACCCTAAAACTCTAAACCCTTAAAACCTTAAACCCTAAACCCTAAAACCATAAAACCCTAAACCTAAACCGAAAACCCTAAAACCCTAAAACCTGTAAACCCTATACCTTAAAACCCTAAACCCTCAACCCCTAAACCCTAAAACCCTAAAACCCTAAAACCCTATACCCCTAAAACCCTAAAACCTAAACCCCTAAACCCCTAAACCCTAAAACCAAAAAAACCTAAACCTTAAAACAGTAAACCCTAAAGCCTAAAACCCTAAATCCTAAACCCTAAACCAAAAAACCCTAATGCCAAAACCTAAAACCCTCAACCCTAACCCTAAAATCTTAAACCCTAAACCCTAAAACCCTAAACCATAAAACCAAAAAACCCTAAACACTAGACCCAAAAACCCTAAAAACCCTAACCTTAAAACACAAAACCCTAAAAGCCAAATACTAAACCCAACCCTCAATCCTCTAACCTAAACCTAAAACCTAAACCAAAACCCTAAACACGAAACCCTCAAACCCTAAACACTAAACCCTAAACCCAATACCCTAAAACACTAAACCCTAAACCCTAAAACCCCAAAACCCTAAACCCAAAACCCTAAAAACACAAAACTCTAAAACCTAAACACTAAAAACACTAAACCCTAAAACCCTAAAACACTAAACCCTAAATCCTAAAACCTTAAAACCCTAAAACTGTAAACCCTAAAACCTAAAACACTAAAGCCTAAAACCCTAAACCCTAAAACCCTCAACCTTAACCCTAAAACCCTAAAACCTAAAACCCTAAAACCCTAAACCATAAAACTAAACCCTAAAACCCTAAAATCCTAACCCTAAACCCTAAACCCTAAACCCTAAAACCCTAAAACCCGAAACCTAAACCAAAAACCCAAAACCCAAAAACCCTAAATCCAAAAACCGTCAAATCGTAAAACCCTAAACCATAACCCTAAAACCCTAAAACCCTAAACCATAAACCATAAACCATAAACCCAAAAACCTAAACACTAAAACCTAAAACCTATACCCTAAAACCCTAAACCCTAGACCCCAAACCTTAAAACCCTAAACCCTAAAACCCTAAAACCCAGAACCTAACCACCTAAACCCAAAAACCTAAACCCTAAACCCTAAACCCCTAACCCTAAACCCTAAACCTAAACCCTAAACCCTAAACCCTAAACCCTAAACCCCAAAACCTTAACCTCTAAACCCTAAAACCCTAAAACCCTAAACCTAAACCCTAAACCCTAAACCCTAAACCCCTAAAACCCAAAACCATAAACCCTAAACCCTAAACCCCTAAAATCCTAAACCCAAAAACCCTAAACCCTAAAACCCTAAACCATAAACCACAAACCCTAACTCCTAAAATCTTAACACTAAACCATAAAACCCTAAACCTCAAAACTCTAAACCCTACCCTAAACCCTTAAAACCCTGAACCATTAAAACCCTAAACCCTAAAACCCTAAAACCCTAAAACCCTAAACCACCCTAAACCCAAAACCCTAAACCCTAAACCCGTCAAACCCTAAACCCTAAAACCGTCAATCCCTAAATCCCTAAACCCTAAAACCCTAAAACTCTAAAACACTAAAACACTAAAACACTAAACCCGAAACCCTAAACACTAATACTCTAAAACCAAAAACCCTAAACCCTAAAATCTAAACCCTAAAACCGTAAAACCCTAAAGCCTAAACCCGAAAACCCTAAACCCTAAAACCCTAAACCCTAAAACCCTAAAATCCTAAAACCTAAAACCCTATACCCTAAAACCCTAAAACCCAGACCCAAAACCTTAAAACCCTAAACCCTAAAACCCTAAAAACCCGAGAATCCTAAACCACCTAAAACCCAAAAACCTAAACCCTAAACCCCAAACCCAACCCTTAACCCTAAAACCCTAAACCCGTAAACCCCTAAACCCTAAACCCTAAACCCCTAAAACCTTAACCTAAACCCTAAAACCCTAAAACCCTACACCTTTAACCCTAAACCCTAAACCCTAAACCCCTAAAACTCCAAAACCATACAACCCTAAACACCCAAAACCCTAAAACCATAAAACCCTAAACCCTAAACCCTAAAATCCTAAACCCAAAGACCTAAACCCTAAAACCCTAAACCATAAACCACAAACCCTAAACCCTAAAATCTTAACACAAAACCATAAAACCCTAAACCTAAAACTCTAAACCCTAGACCATATTAAAACCCTAAACCATTAAAACCCTAAAACCCTAAAACCCTAAAACCCAAACCCAAACCACCCTAAACACTAAAACCCTAAACCCTCAAACTTAAACCCTAAAACCCTCAATCCCTAAATCCTAAACCCCTAAAACCCTAAAACTCTAACACTAAACACTAAACCCTAAACCCTGAAACACTAAACTCTAAAACAAAAACCCTCAAACCCTAAAACCCTAAGCTCTAAACCCTAAAACCATAAAACCCTAATCCCTAAAACCCAAACCCAAACCCCAAACCCTAAAACCCTGAACCTAAAAACCTAAACCCTAAAACCCTAAAATCCTAAAACCTAAAACCCTATACCCTAAAACCCTAAAACTAAAATCCCTAAAACCCAACCCTAACCCTAAAAACCCTAACCCTAAAACCCTAAATCCCTAAAACCCTAAACCCAAAAACCCAAAAACCATAAAATGATAAACCCTAAACCCCAAACCCAAAACCTAAAACCCCAAACCCTAAAACCCAAAACCCTAAACCCTAAAATCCTAAAACCTTAAAACCCTAAAACCCTAAACCGAAAACCCTAAACCCCAACCCCAAAATCCTAAACCCCTAAAAACCTAAAACCCTAAAGCCCTAAAACCCTAAGCCCTAAACCCTAAAACCTTAACCCTAAACACCTAAAACCCTAAAACCCTAAAACCAAACCTTAAACCTAAACCTAAAAGCCTAAACCCCTAAAACCCTAAAACTCTAAATCCCTAAACCCTAAAACCCAAACCCTAAATCCTAAAATCCACAAACCATAAAAACCATAAACCCTAAACCCCTACAACCCTAAAATCCTAAACCTAAACCAAAACCCTAAACCCTAAACCCCAAAAACCCAAAACCATACAACCATAAACCCAAAAACCCTAATACCATAAAACCCTAAACCCTAAACCCTAAACCCAAAACCCTGAACCCTAAAACCCTAAACCTAAACCCTAAAATCCTAAACCTAAAACCCTAACCCAAAAACCCTAAAACCCTAAAACTATATACCCCTAAAACCCTAAAACCCTAAAACCCAAAACCATACAACCCTAAACACCCAAAACCCTAAAACCATAAAACCCTAAAACCCTAACCCCTAAAATCCTAAACCCAAAAACTTTAAACTAAAACCCTAAACCCTAAACCCCAAACCCTAAACCCTAAACCCTTAACACTAAACCATAAAACTCTAAACCACTAAAACTCTAAACCCTAGACCCTAAACCCTTAAAATCCTAAAACCTAAAACCCTAAAACACCCTAAACCCAAAAACCTAAACCCTAAAACCCATAAACCCGTCAAACCCTAAACCCTAAAACCCTCAATCCCTAAATCCTAAACCCCAAAACCCAAAAACCTAAAACACTAAAACATAAAACACTAAACCTTAAACCCAAAAACTAATACTAAAACCAAAAACCTAAACCCTAAACTCTCAAACCCTAAAAACTAAAACCTTAAAACCCTAAACCAAAACCCGAAAACCCTAAACCCTAAAACCCTAAAACTCTGAACCCTAAAACCCTAAACCCTAAAAACCCTAAAACCTATAACCCTATACAAAACCCTAAAGCTATAAATCCCTAAAACTCTCAACCCTAACCCTAAAACCCTAAAATTCTAAAGCCCTAAACCCTAAAATCCTAAAACCCAAAAACCAAAAAACCCTAAAACCCAAAAACCATAAAAAATAAACCCTAAACCCAAACCCAAAAACCTAAAACCCTAAACCCTAAAATCCTAAAACCCTAAACCCTAAATCCTACAACCTTAAAACCCTAAAACCCTAAACCGTAAACCCAAAACCCTCAACCCCAAAACCCTAAACCCCTAAACCCTAAAACCTAAAGCCCTAAAACCCTAAAACCCTCAACCCTAAAATCTTAACCCTAAACCCATGAAACCCTAAACCTTAAACCCTAAACCCTAAACCCTAAACCCTAACACTACAAAACCATACAACCTTAAACCCCAAAACCCTAAAACCATAAAACCCTAAACCCCTAAAACCATAAAACCCTAAACCCCTAAAATCCTAAACCCAAAAACCCTAAAACCCTAAACCCTAAATCCTAAAAACCCAAAACACTAAAACCCTAAAACCCTAAACCGTAAACCCAAAACCCTAAAAGCCTAAACCCCTAAAACCAAAAACTCTAAATCCCTAAAGCCCTAACACCCAAACCCTAAATCCTAAAATCCACAAACCATAAAACTATAAACCCTAAAATCCTAAACCTTAAACCATAAACCCTAAACCCTAAACCCCAAAAACTCCAAAACCATACAATCCTAAACCACAAAACCCTAATACCATAAAAACCCTAAACCCCTAAAACCCTAAACCCTAAACCCCAAAACCCTGAACCTTAAAACCCTAAACCCTAAAACCTAAAACCCTATAACCGAAAACCCTAAAACTATATACCCCTAAAACCCTAAAACCATCAACCCTCTAACTGTAAAACCCTAACCCTAAAACCCTAGATCCAAACACCCTAAACCCTAAAACCCTAAAACCCAAAAACTGTGAACCCTAAATCCTAAAACACTAAGCCCTAGAACGCTAAACCAAACCCTAAAACCGTAAAACCGTAAAACCCTAAAATCATAACCCTAAACCCCTAAAACCCTAAATCCTAAACCATAAACCCCCCAAAAACTCCAAAATCATACGACCCTAAACCCACAAAACCCTAATACCATAAAACCCTAAACCCCTGAAACCCTAAACCCTAAACCCCTAAAATCCTAAACCCTAAACCCTAAAACCCGAAAACACAAAAACCACAAACCCTAAATACCTAAAATCCTAAAACCCCCTAAAACCCGAAATCCTAAACCCTAAACCCTAAACCTTAACCCCTAAACCCTAAAACCATAAAACACTAAACCCTAAACCCTAAAACCCTAAACCCTAAACCCCTAAAACCATAAAACCCTAAACCTTAAACCCCTAAAACCCTAAAATCCTAAACCCTAAACCCTAAAATCCAAAAACCCGAAAATCCAAAAACCGTAAACCCTAAACCCTAAAACCCTAAACTTAAACCGTAAAACCCTAAACCCTATATCATTAAAACCCTAAAACAGTCAAGCCCTAAACTCTAAAACCATAAAACCCTAAAAGCCTCAACCCCTAAACCCTCAACCCCTAAACCCTAAAACCCAAATACCCTAAACCCTTAAAACCCTAAACCCCAAACCCTAAAACCCTAAAACCTAAAACCATAAAACCCTAAACCTAAACCGTAAAACTAAACCCTAAAACCCTTAAAACCCTAAACCCTCAACCCCTAAAAACTAAAACCCTAAAAACCCTATACCCCTAAAACCCTAAAAGCCTAAACCCCAAACCCTAAAACACAAAAAACCTAAACCTTAAAACAGTAAACCCTAAGCCTAAAACCCTAAATCCTAATACCCTAAAACCCAAAAACCCTAATGCCCTAAAACCTAAAACCCTCTAACCCTCTAACCCTAAACTCATAAACCCTAAACCCTAAAACCCTAAAACCATAAAACCAAAAACCCTAAACACTAGACCCAAAAACCCTAAATCCTGAACCCTAAACCCTAAACCCCTAAACCCTAAAACCCTAAAACCCTAACCTTAAAACACAAAACCTTAAAACCTAAATACCCAAAAACCCTACAACCCTCAACCCTCTAACCCTAAAGCAAAACCAAAAAACCTAAACCCTAAACCCCAAAACCCAAACCCAAAACCCTAAACCCTAAAACCTAAAACCCAAAAACTCGAAAACCCTAAACCCTAAACCGTAAATCCTAAAACCCTAAAACCGAAAAACCCTAAACTCTAAACCCAAATCCTAAAACCCTCATATCCTAAAACCCTAAACCCTAAACCCTAAACCCTAAACCCTAAACCATAAACCCAAAAACATAAACACTAAACCATAAAACACTAAACCCCTAAAACTCTAAACCCTAGACCCGAAACCCTTAAAACCCTAAACCCTAAAACCCTAAAACCCGAAAACCCTGAACCACCCTAAACCCAAAAACCTAAACCCTAAACCCCTAAACCCTAAACCCTAAACCCCCCAAAAACCTTAACCTCTAAACCCCTAAAACCACACAACCCTACACCTTAAACCCTAAACCCTAAACCCTAAAACCCCTAAAAACTCCCAAAACCATACAACCCTAAACACCCAAAACCCTAAAACCATAAAAACCCCAAACCCTAAACCTTTAAAATCCTAAACCCAAAAACCCTAAACCCTAAACCCATAACACTAAACCATAAAAGCCTAAACCTCTAAAACTCTAAGCCCTAGACCCTAAACCCTTAAAACCCTAAACCCTAAAACCCTAAAGCCCGAAAATCCTAAACCACCCTAAACCCAGAACCTAAACCCTAAACCCTAAACCTGTCAAACCCTAAACCCTAAAACCCTCAATCCCTAAAATCCTAAACCCCTGAAACCCTAAAACTAAAATACAAAAACATAAACCCTAAACCCTAAACTCTAATACTCTAAAAACCAAAAACCCTAAACCCTAAAACCCTAAACCCTAACCCTAAACCCTCAAACCTAACCCTAAGCCCTAAACCCTAAAACCCTAAACCCTAAACAAAACCCTAAACCCTAAAAACCTGAACCCTAAAAACCCTAAAATCCTAAAACCTAAAACCCTAAAATAAATCCCTAAAACCCTAAAACCCTCAACCCTCTAACCTAAAACCCTAAAACCCTAAACCCTAAAACACTAAAGCCCTAAACCCTAAAACCCTAAACCCAAAAACCATAAAACGATAAACCCTAAACCCCAAACCCAAAACCTAAAACCCTAAACCCTAAAACCCTAAACCCTAAATCCACAACCTTAAAACCCCAAAACCCTAAACCGTAAACCCTAAACCCTCAACCCCAAAACCCTAAACCCCATAAACCTAAAACCCTAAAGCTCTAAAACCCTAAACCCTAAAACCATAAAACCTTAACCCCTAAAACCCTAAACCTTAAACCCTAAACCCTAAACCCTAAAACCCCAAAAACTCAAAACCATACAACCCTAAACCCACAAAACCCTAATACCATAAAACCCTAAACCCCTAAAACCAAAACCCTAAACCCCCCCTAAAACCCTAAACCCTAAAACCCTAAACCCTAAAACCCTAAAACACAAAAACCTCAAACCCTAAATCCCTAAACACTAAATACCTAAAACCCTAAACCCTAAACCTCTAAAACCCTAAAACCATAAAACCCTAAACCCTAAACCCTAAACCCTAAACCCTAATCCCCTAAAACCATAAACCCTAAACCTTAATGTAACGCCGCCCTTTTCACCGAAAATCAGAGTCTATTTTTTTTAAAAAAAATGAAAGTGATAAAGGGCGCAGACGTCACGATGCGAGTTAAGTCCGAGCCTCGAAAGCCTGGCCCTTAACTGGCCAACCCTACGGGTGCGCGGAACGGAGTCCATGGAGAATGGTTCACCCGTAGAAGTAAGCTCGAGGAATAATAAATTAAATGCGGAATGATAATAGATACTATCGTACCAATTTTCTAGATAGCAAGGAAGATTTCATCATTTAATTACTAAAATGCCATAACATCATGTCTACAACAAAATCCAAAACATAGCAATAAGTCTAAAATTATACAGTCCGAAAAGTTAACTATTCAAAATACATTTTCCAAAATAAAGCTTAAACAAAGTAAATAGTCCGTCTCCCCAAGTTCCTAAGCTTGGCTCCCGTCTCGTCCTTCTGCTCCGGCATTTCCTGCGTCATCAGAGGGTAGAAGTAGGGCGTTAGACCACGCGCCCAATAGGACTCCGGGTAGGGCTAGCACATGGATTAGTGATAACAAGCATACGATAATAATATGAAAACTGGTAGACAATCATATAGAAACTATAAAGTGAATGACATGCCATGGGTGTCTGTGTTATGAATCCCACCCATTATGATGTCATATCCCCCTTGACAAAAACCTCATCAAGATATATCCAATCATAAAAATCCCCCTTGACGGCAAGGCCTCGTCAAGGTGTCCCATGCCTGTTCTCGGTCGCCCCGACGGAGCATGGACTCCGGTTATAGCCTATTAGGCTATCCCCATGCCTGTTCTCGGTCGCCCCGACGGAGCATGGACTCCGGTTCCTTTATTTTCCCGCCCATGCCATGCATGAGATATATGCATTATGCTATGTAATATATATATATAGTCCATAGTCATAATATAGAATTCATAACTTAGCATATAATTCAAAATCTTGCATTATGCCATATAAGATATATAAACCATGATTTAAAACTCATCATAAAATAAACCATAAAATTCCCAAAATAAATCAACGAAACCATCACACAATCCATGGCTTACAAAAAGGTAGGAATCCTACCGAATACCGACTCGCGTCCTTTTACGTTTCCGTCCGATAATCCAGCTACCGACACGCGTACCGCTCGCGATATCCAATACCTTATTACATACACATAATCAGTCCATATTTTTAACTATTTCTAAGCCCATTAATCATTTCCAAGTCCATATGAATAATCGATCACTATTTAAGCTTTGTGGGTCCCATTTAATCCATTAGACATTTTAATTTGCATGAGTCTAAAAATCAGCCTCCTAGGCTTTATTTAACCATACATAAACTTATCACTTAGTGCCCCTAAGTCCATTAATGACCCATTCAATTATGTCACATGACCATTAAAATTAGCCATTTAATTAATCTAATCCCTATTAATTAATCACATACATACATCCTTCCTTAGCCCATAAAAATGACTTACAATTAAATCATCATTCTTAGGCATATTCTTGGGTCCATAATTGACCCATCACCCATATCATAAGATCACTTACATCAGCCATTTAATTTAACCTAAAGTCCATTCATTTAAACATATACCTACACATTAGTCTTACGCCAAAATGATCTACCATTGGGTTCATTAAAAATCAACCCCTTTTAACTTAACCAAATCCCCATTTTCCTTGGTCTTTTTTACACGTTTAAACCCACCATAAGCCCTTCTATGAAGGGGCTCAACTTATACATTTAAACCACCATCCTTAATCACATTTAAGTCCATTTACAACCATCAACAAACCATCATACAAGCATCATTTTCCATTCATTTTTCCATTACTTCACATACATCATTATTCCACAATTTCACCATTTGATCACCATAGGCGGCCCATGGATCCATCATCCATTGATGCCCTTTTTGACCATAAAACAATTACACTCATCCATGGATTCCATCATAAAAACCTCTTCAAAAACTACTTACATTTAATCATTTACAACCCTAAAAATCATACACATTCTCCATGACTTCCACCCTTATAAACCCTAACAAAATACAATTCACTTACCATGGGGTTCGGCCATACTACATGGCCGAACCCTATGGCCCTTGATTCCAAAACATACACATCCATGCTTAATTAACTAAATTACATAATGTCCTCCATTCCTTAAAACCCTAAAAAAAAATTCACACATTAATTACATAACCCTTAATCCATTTATTTTTTCAACCCTAATTTATCCATTAGGGTTTCCTCCACTTTCCATCCTACCATTTGATGGATTTAAAATCCATGGCATAAAATCATTTGGCCACCATTAAATTTAACAAAAATGAATCCCAAATCTTAAACCCTAAAAATCCAAAACTTTTGTTTAAGAAATACTCACAATCCGTCGTCTCCTCCGACTTCCGCCACTCCCGTCGGCTTCCTTAGCCTCCTTTCTCCTTCCTCTTGATCTTTGGTCGGCCAAGATGCTTGATCAATGGTGAAACCCTCCAAACTTAGGATCGGCCAAGGTAGGGTTTGCTTGAGAGGGGAGAGGGGAAGATGAGAGAGGGAAGACAATAGACCTTGATCTTACAGTACTGGACTAAGAAATCCACTTCTTTCTTCTCTCCTTCTCTTCTTTTCTCCTTAGCTTTCTTTCTTCTCTTCTCTTCCTAGTGGGACGACCATGAGAGAGTGGGAGAGATGGAGTTAGTGAAATGAGAATGGGGTTTCAGGGATGAGATGTAGTCATCTCTTTTTGATTGGTTAAGATAAAGTTTACCATTAATTTCTCCCACCAACCCCTAAGATCTTTTATATGCTTTATGGTCCAAGCCCTTAGCCAATGTTTTTTAGTGCTTAAGGATAAGGTGGTTTGGTCTCCCTCTTTGACCACCTTTTTGGATAAGCTTACTTAATTATTTAATTAAATCATTACTTAGGTTAATTTAATTCCCATTTAATTTAATTCCATTAAATTTCTTCCATGAAATCCACCCATGGTTGACCAAGTCAACCATGGTGGCCGGCCCCACCAAACCTTGGGTCCACACGCCACCTCACTTGATGAGGTGAGGTGGGTCCCATTGGACCATATCACCTTGGTCAACTTCAAATTAACTTAGATGATTTAACCCATTCAATTCATTCTAATTGGATCACCATTGGGCCCATGGCCCAATTACATTTTCCTCTTACCCATTGGGCCTACATCAATTTGATCCATTGGGTCCCAAATTATTGGGCCCAATTTGACCATCCTGACCCGATTGACCATTTAAATGAATTAAATCCAATCCATGGTTCATTGGGCCAAACTTGGGCCTCTGTCCAAATCTTGATCCACTTACCCTTCTATTCATCAATTTTCCCAATTTCCATCATTAAAACAAATAATATCCACATTTATATTGATTTAAAAATTTGAGCTATTACACTTAAACCCTAAACTCTATACTTTAAACCCCTAAAACCCTAAAATCCTAACCCTAAACCCTAAAATCCAAAAACCCTAAACCCCTAAAACCATAAAACCCTAAACTCTTTACTTTAAACCCTAAAACCCTAAAACCAAAAACCCAAAACCCTAAAATCCAAAACCCTAAACCCTAAAATCCTAAACCCTAACCCTAAACCCTAAAACCCTCAAACTCTAAAATCCTAAACCCTACACCCTAAAACCCTAAAATCCTAAAACCTAAACCCTAAACCCGTAAAACCCTAAACCATAATACCCTAAACCCTAAAACCCTAAACCCTAAACTCAAACCTAAAACCCTAAAACCCAAAACCTAAATCCAAAACCTAAACCCTATACCCTAACCCTAAAACCCTAAAAACCTCAAACTCTAAAACCCTAAACCAAACCCTAACCCTAAACCATTAACCTAAACCCTAAATTCTAAACCCAAAACTAAAACCTTAAACAATAAAACCCTACACCCCTAAAAACCCTAAACCCTAAACCCAAAACCCAAAAATCCTAAAACTCTAAAACCCTAAATCCTAAACCCAAAAAAACCCTAAAACCCTACACCATAAAACCCTAAACCCTAAAACCCTAAAACCCTAAACCCTAAACTCTAAAACCCTAAAACCTTAACCCCTAAAACCATAAAACCCTAAACCTAAAACCCTAAACCCTAAACTCAAAACCCAAAACCCCTAAACCCCTAAAATTCTAAACCCTAAACCCTAAACCCTAAAACCCTAAACCCTAAAACCCTAAAACGTAAAAACCATAAACTCTAAACCCAAAACTCCTAAAACCCTAAAATTCTAAACCCTAAACCCTAAACCCTAAAACGCAAAAACCCTAAACGCTAAATCCTAAACCCTAAACCCTAACCTAAACCCTCAAATCCTAAAACCCTAAACCCTACAACCTAAACCCTTAACCCTCAACCCCAAATTCTAAACCCAAAAACATAAACCTTAAACCACAAAACCCTAAACCCGTAAATCCCTAAAACCCTAAACCCTAAACCCAGAAACCATAAAACCCTAAATCCTAAAACCCTAAACCTAAAACCCTAAAACCCTAAAACTTTAAAACCCTAAACCTAAACCTACATCCTAAACCCTTAACCCTAAACCCTAAATTCCAAACCCAAAAACATTAACCTTAAACCATAAAACCCTAAAATCCTAAACCCAAAACCCTAAACCCTAAAACCCAAACCCAAAACCCTAAACCTAAACCCAAAAATCCTAAATCCAAACCCTAAAACCCTAAAACCCTAAACCCTAAACCCTAAAACCAAAAACCTAACCTAAATCCAAAATCCTAAAACCCTAAACCCTAAACCCTAACCCTAAACCCTAAATGCTAAAACCCTAAACCTTAAACCTAAACCCTAAACCCTAAACCCAAAACCCTAAACCCTAAATGCCAAAACCCTAAACCCTTAAAACCCTAAACCGTAAACCTAAACCCTAAAACCCTAAAACCCAAAAACCCTAAACCCTAAACCTAAAACCCTAAACCCTAAAGCCCTAAAACTCTAAACCCTAAACCCTAAAACCCTAAAACCCTAAACCCTTAAACCCTAACCCTAAAACCCTAACCCCTAAACCTAAAACCCTAAACCCTAAAACCCTAAACCCTAAACCCAAAAACCCTCAAACTCCCAAACCCTAAAACCCTAAACTCTAAAACCCAAAAATTAAAACCCTAAACCCTAAACCCTAATCCCAAAACCCTAAACCCTAAACTGTAAAACCCTAAACCCTAAAACCCTAAAACCTAAAACCTAAAACCCAAAACCCTAAAATCCTAAACCCTAAAACCTAAAACCCTAAAACCTAAAACTATATACCCAAAACCCTAAAACCCTCAACCCTCTAACCCGAAAACCCGAAACCCTGAAATCCAAAAACCCTAAACACCAAACCCCTAAAACCATAAAACCCTAAACCTTAAACCTAAAACTCTATACTTTAAACCCCTAAAACCCTAAAATCCTAAACCCTAAACCCTAAAACCCAAAAACCCTAAATCCAAAAACCCTAAACCCAAAAATCCTAAACCCTAACCCCTAAACCCTAAAACCCTCAAACTCTAAAATCCTAAACCCTACACCCTAAACCCTTGACCCAAACCCTAAGTTCTAAACCCAAAAACAAAAACCTTAAACAATACCTCTAAAACCCTAAAATCCTAAAACCTAAACCCTAAACCCTAAACCCCTAAAACCTAAAACCCTAAACCCTAAAACCCTAAAACCCTAAAACCATAATACCCTAAACCCTAAAACCCTAAACCCTAAACCCAAAAATCCTAAAACCCTAAACCCTAAACCTTAAACCTAAACCCTAAACCTGAAATCCAAAACCCAAATACCCTAAAGCCCTAAACCCTAAAACCCTCATACTCTAAAACCCTAAACCCAAAAACCCTTAACCTAAACCCTAAATTCTAAACCCAAAAACAAAAACCTTAAACAATAAAACCCTACACCCCTAAAACCCTAAACCCTAAACCCAAAATCCAAAAACCCTAAAACCTAAATCCTAAACCCAAAAACCCTAAAACCTATACTATAAAACCCTAAACCCCTAAAACCCTAAACCCTAAACTCTAAAACCTAAAGCCTTAACCCCTAAAACCATAAAACCGTAAACCTTAAACACTAAACCCTAAACTCAAGACCCAAAACCATCAACCCCTAAAATCTAAACCCTAAACCCTAAACCCTAAAACCCTAAAACGCAAAAACCCTAAACTCTAAACCAAAACCCTTAAAACCCTAAAATTCTAAACCGTAAACCTAAACCCTAAAACGCCAAAACCCTAAACGCTAAACCCTAAACCCTAAACCCTCAAATCCTAAAACCCTAAACCCTAAACCCTACACCCTAAACCCTAGACCCCAAATTCTAAACCCAAAAACATAAACCTTAAACAATAAACCCTAAGATCGTAAAACCTTAAAACCCTAAACTCTAACCCAAAAACCGTAAAACCCTAAATCCTAAAGCCCAAAAATCATAAACCTAAAAACCCTCAAACTTTAAAACCCTAAACCCTAAACCCTAAACCCTAACCTAAACCCTAAACCCTAAACCCTAAATTCTAAACCCAAAAACATTAACCTTAAACCATAAAACCCAAACTCGTAAAACCCTAAAATCCTAAACCCAAAACGAAAACCCTAAAATCCTAAACCCCAAAAACCCTAAAACCATAAAACCCTAAATCCTAATACCCTAAACCCTAAACCCTAAAACCTAAAACCCTAAACCCTAAATCCCTAAAACCATAAAACCTTAAACCCATAAAACCCAAAAGCCTAAATCCAAAAATCCTAAAACCCTAAACCCTCACCCCTAAACCCTAAAAGCTAAAACTAAATCCTTAAAACCCAAAACCCTAAAACCCATAACTAAACCCTAAACACAAAACCTAAAACGCTAAAACCTAAAACCCTAAACCCTAAAACTCAAAACCCTAAAACCCTAAAACCCTAAACCCTTAACTGTATACCCCTAAAACCCTAAAACCTCAACCCCTAAACCCTAAAACCCTAAAACCCTATAGCCCTAAAACCCTAAAACCCTAAACCTAAACCCTAAAACCCTCAAACTCTCAAACCCTAAAACCCTAAACTCTAAAACCCAAAAAATTAAAACCCTAAACCAAACCCTAAAATTAAAACCCTATATCCTAAACCTTAATCCCAAAAACCCTAAACCCTAAACCGTAAACCCTAAACCCTAAAACCCTAAAATCCTAAAACCTAAAACCCAAAACCCTAAAATCTTAAAACTATATACTCCTAAAACCCAAAACCCCCCCTAACCTAAACCCTCAACCCTCTAACCCTAAAACCCTAAAACTATATACCTAAAACCCTAAAACCCTCAACCCACTAACCCGAAAACTCAAAACCCAAACCCCTAAAATCCTAAAACCATGACCCCTAAAACCATAAAATCCTAAAACCTTGACCCTAAACCCCTAAAACCCAAAAACCGTAAACCCTAAACCTAAAACCCAAAATGCTAACACCCTAAACCCAAAACCCTAAAACCCTAAACCCTAAAACCCTCGA
This sequence comes from Chimonanthus praecox, assembly GCA_022113865.1. Lineage (NCBI taxonomy): Eukaryota > Viridiplantae > Streptophyta > Magnoliopsida > Laurales > Calycanthaceae > Chimonanthus > Chimonanthus praecox. Next base: position 21,965,057 of record CM039096.1, on the reverse strand, counting down.
CCCTAACCCTAAAAGCCTAAACCCTAAACCCTAAACCCTAAAACCCAAAAACCATAAAGCAATAAATCCCAAAACCCTAAACCCTCGAAACCCTAAAACCCTAAAACCGTAAGCCCTAAACCGTAAAACCCTAAACCCTAAACCACAAACCCTAAACCCTAAAACCTAAAACCCTAAAATCCTAAGCCCTTGACCCAAAAATCCTAAAACCCTAAACCCTAAACCCTACATCCAAACCAAAACCCTAAACCGTAAACCCTAAATCCTAAAACCTAAACCCCTAACACCCGAAAACCCATAACTGTAAACCCTAAACCCTAAAACCTAAACCCAAAACCCTAAACCCTAAAACCTAAACCTAAACCCTAAAACCCTAAACCAAAACCCTAAACCCAAAACCCTTAAACCCTATACCCTAAAACCCTCAACCCCTAAACCCCTAAACCCTAAAACCCTGAAACCCAAAACCCTATACCCCTAAAACCAAAACCCTAAACCTCAAACCCTAAAACCCTAACCCTAAAACCGTAAAATCTAAACCTAAAACCCAAAACCCAAAACCTAAAATCCTAAAACTATACCCCTAAAATCCTAAAATCCTAAAACTACCCCTAAAACCCTAACAGCCGAAACCCTAAAACGCTCAACCCTCTAACCCAAAAACCCAAAACCCTAAACCCTAAAATCCTAAAACCTTGACCCCTAAAACCATAAAATCCTAAAACCTTGACCCCTAAACCCTAAATCAAAAAACCATAAAACCCTAAACCTAAAACCCTAAACCGTAAACCTAAAACCCTAAATGCTAAAACCCTAAACCCCCAAAACCCTAAAACCCTAAACCCTAAAACCCTCGACCCACTAATCCTAAAACCCTAAACCCTAAACCCTAAAATCCAAAAACCACAAAACACTAAATCCCAAAACCCTAAACCCTAAACCCTAAAACCCTAAACTAAAACCTAAAACCGTAAAACCTAAACCTAAAACCCTAAACCAAAACCCTAATCCCCTAAAACCCTAAAATCCTAAGCACTTAACCCAAAAATCAGAAAACCCTAAACCCTAAACTCTAACCCCTAAACGCTAAAACCCTAATCCCTTAAAACCTAAAACCCTAAAACCCTAAAACCCCTAAAACCCTAAACCCTAAACCCTAAAACCCTCAACCCTCTAACCCTAAAACCCACAACCCTCTAACCCTAAAACCCTAAAACTATATACCCCTAAAACACTAAAACCCGAAACCCTAAACCCTAAAATCCTAAAACTATATACCCCTAAAACCCTAAAGCCCTAAACCCTAAAACCTTCACCCTCTAACCATAAACCCTACAACTATATACCCTAAAACCCTCAACCCTAAAACCCTCAACCCTCTAACCCGAAAAACCCAAACCCTAAAATCCCAAAACCTTGACCCCTAAAACCATAAAATCCTAAAACCTTGACCCCTAAACCCTAAAACCCAAAAACCGTAAAACCCTAAACCCTAAACCTAAAACCTTAAACCCTAACACCCTAAAACCTAAAACCCTAAAATCCTAAACCCTAAAACCCTCGACCCTCTAACTCTAAAACCCTAAACCCTAAACCCTAAAACCCTAAAACAAAACCAAAACAATAAATCCCAAAACCCTAAACCCAAACCCTAAAACCGTAAACCCTAAACCGTAAAACCCTAAACCCTAAAACCTAACCCTAAAACCCTAAAAACAAACCCTAAACCAAAACCTAAACCCTACACCACAACCCAAACCCTAAAACCCTAAAATCCTAGGCCCTTGACCCAACAATCCTAAAACCCGAAACCCTAAACGCCAAAACCCTAAACCCTTAAAACCCTAAACCGTAAACCCAAAAACCTAAACCCAAAACCCTAAAACCATAACCTAAACCCTAAACCCTAAAACCCTAAACCCTAAAACCTAAACCCTAAACCCTAAACCCTAAAACCCTAAACCCTAAACCCTAACCCAAACCCTAAAACCCTAAAACCCAAAACCCTAAACCCCTAAAAACTAAAACCCAAAACCCTAAAACCCTAAACCCTAAACCCTAAAACCCAAAACCCTAAACGCAAAACCCTAAAACCCTAAAACTCTAACCCAAAAAATAAAACCCTAAACCCTAAACCCTAAACCCAAAACCCTAAACCTAAACCAAAATCCTAAAACCTACCCCTAAAACCAAAAATTCCAAACCTTACCCTAAACCCTAAACCCTCAAAACCCTAAACCTAAAACCCTAAACCTAAAACCCAAAACCCTAAAACCCTAAAACCCTAAACCCTAAAACCCTAAAACCCTAAACCCTAAAACCCTCAACCCTCTAAACCTAAAACCGTAAAACCCTAAAACCCAAAAAATAAAACCCTTAAACCCAAAACCCTAAACCCTAAAACCCTAAAATAAACCTAAACCGAAACCCTAAAACCCTAAACAAAACCCTAAACCCCTAAACCGTAAAACTAACCCTTAACCCAAAAATCCTAAAACCCTAAACCTAAAACCCTAAAACTAAAACCAAACCCTAAAACCCTAAACCCTAAACCCTAAAACCTAAAACCCCAAACCCAAACGCTAAACCCTAAACCCTAAAACCAAACCCTAAAACCCTCGACCCTAACCCTAAAACCCTAAAACCTAAACCCTAAACCCTAAAACCCTAAAACCCTAAAACCCAAAAACCATAAAACAAAATCCCAAAACCCTAAACCCTAAACCCTAAAACCCTAAAAACCGTAAACCCTAAAACCTAAAACCCTAAACCATAAACCCTAAACCCTAAACCCTAAAACCTAAACCCTAAACCCTAAAACCTAAAACCCTAAACCCTAAACCAAAACCCAAACCCTAAAACCCTAAACCCTAAAACCCTAAAACCTAACCCTAACCCAAAAATCCTAAACCCTAAACCCAAACCCCAAACCCTAAACCCTAAAACCGTAAAACCTAAACCCTAAACCAAACCCTAAACCCTAAAACCCTAAAACCCATAACCGTAAACCCTAAACCTAAAACCCTAAAACCCAAAGCCCTAAATCTAAACCCTAAACCCCTAAAACCCTAAAACCCTAAACCCTAAACCCTATACCCTAAAACCTAAAACCTCAACCCCTAAACCCTAAAACCCTAAAACCTAACCCTAAACCCTAAAACCCTAAACCCTAAAACCCTAAAACCCAAAAACCCTAAAACCGACCCTAAAACCCTAAACTAAAACCCAAAAAATAAAACC
>CM039096.1:21856461-21961317 GCA_022113865.1 Chimonanthus praecox | reverse complement strand
GGGCCAAAATGAAGAACCCCATGGGGATGATCATGGACCTAAATGTGTTTAAAGATGACCCTATGAATGGTTAAATGAAGCCTAGGGTGGCTGGTTTTTAGACTCATGTAATTAAAATATTTGATGGATTAAGATGGGACCCACAAACCTAATTAGTAGGGTTCGGCCATGGTGTATGGCCGAACCCCACTAAGGCATATGTTAGGGACATGGACATGATTAAAACATGGGTTTAATTGTTAATATGTAATAAGGTATCGGACATCGCAAGCGTGCACGATCGGTGACCGGATTTGCGGACGAAAAACGTAAAGGAACGTTAGTCGGTATTCGGTAGGATTCCTACCTTTTTGTAAGCCATGGATTTACGTGTTATATGATGGTTCCCGTGATTTATTTTGGTAATTTATATGATTTGTTTTATGATGAGTTTAAGATTATGATTTATATATATTATATGGCATATTGCCAGGCTATGATTTATATGATTAGGCTATGAATTATATATGAAGGCTACAAATTATATATATTACATAGCATAATGCACCTACATCTCATGTATGGCATGGGCGGGAAAATAATGAAACCGGAGTCCATGCTCCGTCGGGGCGACCAAGAAGCAGACATGGGGATAGCCTGATGCGCTATAACTGGAGTCCATGCTTCGTCGGGGCGACTGAGAAGCAAACATGGGATAGCCTGATGGTATGGATGATGGGTGGGACTCATGACATAGACACCCATGGCATAACATTCATTTTATGGTTTTCATATATTATTATCTGTATGCTTGTTATCACTAATCCATGTGTTAGCCCTACTCGGAGTCCTACTGGGCGCGTTGTCTAACGCCCTACTTCTACCCTAGCTGATGACGCAGGAGACGGCGGAAACGGTGGACGCGACGGGAGCCAAGCTTAGGAGCTTGGGAAAGGGAGCTACTTAGTTTATTTAAGATTTATTTTGGAAATGTAATTTGAGTAGCTTAGCTCGTCGGCCTGCAATAATTTATATTATTTGCTATGGTTTGGATTTTATTTTGGACATTATGACTTGAGGTAATTTAGTAATTTAATGATGTAATCTTCTCTGCTATCTAAAACTGGTAGGATAGTCTCTATTATAATGTTCCGCATTAAGTTATATTCCGCGAGCTTACGTCTACGAGCGAACCTTTCTCGTGGACTTCATTCTACGCGCACGTAGGGTTGGCCAGTTACGGGCCGGGCTTTAGAAGCTCGGACTTAACTCGCGTCGTGACGTCCCGCGCCCTTTGTCACTCTTCATTTCAAATAAAAAAAAAAAAAAATAATAGACTCTGATTTCGGTGAAAAGGGGCGGGCGTTACAATGAGAGTTTGAGAGAGAGAGAGAAAGAAAGAAAAATTGGAGAAAGATGTGAAATCCATGCGCCCATGTCCTTCTCTCCTTTTATTATTTTCCCTTGGTTCTATCTTTGGAAGTTGCTTATGATAATGCTCACTCCAATGCCGTGTATCCCTTGCTTGAATCATTATTGCTGTGTGCACTTGCTATGGTTCTTTCTTTTATAAAAAGCTCCACTTAATCCCATATTTAGAAGGTAATATGCGCACCTCCATGCCTTCTTTTATTAAAACTCTCTTGGATCCCAACTTAGACAAGGCCTTGCACCTCTTGCTTATCTTTCTTTTATTAAATAACACTCCACACGGCCACCCTTATTTGAAATAGCCATTGCCTTAATTAATCTCCCAATCAGTCCTATCTTATTAAAATAGGAAGACCCTTAAGTTTAGCCATTCTTAATCCTCAATTTAGAATGTGCTATGCTCCCATTGTGTTTAACAATTGCCTCTTTATAAAATCTCCATTTAATCCCAAAATAGAAAGTGCCATTTTAATCAAGGAAAGACCCTTCTTTAGGGACTCCAACCGATGCGCGTATCTCATACGCGGCTAAGACAATCTCTATTTCTAATCTTATATATCTCATCTCATCCAAAATATTATGCGCATATAACCCCCTTGATTTTTGTGATATAAAATCTGATATTCGGCCATGCAATCTTTTAGGGTTTATGGTTTTAGGGTTTTAGGGTTTTGAGTTTAGGGGTTAGGGTTTAGGGTTTAGGATTTTAGCATTTTAGGGGTTTGGGGTTTCATGGTTTAGGGTTTTAGGGTTTTAAGGGTTTAGGGTTTAGGGTTTAGGGTTTAGGGTTTAGAGTATATGGCTTTAGGGTTTTAGGGTATTAGGGTTTCAGTTTTTAGGGTTTAGGGTTTAGGGTTTTAGTTTTTAGTTTTTAGGGTTTAGGGTTTAGGGTTTAGGGTTTAAGGTTTTAGGCGTTTAGGGTTTTGGGGTTTTAGGGTGTTAGGGTTTTAGGATTTAGGATTTAGGGTTTAGTGTTTAGGGTTTTAGGGTTTAAGGTTTTAGGGTTTTGGATTTTCGGGTTTTAGGCTTTAGGATTTAGGGTTTTACGGTTTAAAGGTTTCAGGGGTTTAGTTTTAGGGTTTAGGGGTTAGGGTTTAGGTTTGAGGGTTTAGGGTTTAGGGTTTAGTGTTTAGGGTTGAGGGTTTAGGGTTTTGGCGTTTTAGGGTTTTAGGGTTTTAAGGTTTAGGGTTTAGGGTTTAGAGTTTAGGTTTTAGGGTTTAGGGTTTAGGGTTTAGAGTTTAGGGTTTAAGGTTTAGGGTTTAGGGTTTAGGGTTTTGGCGTTTTAGGGCTTTAGGGTTTAGGGTTTTCGGGTTATAGGGGTTTAGGGTTCTTGGGTTTAGAGTTTTAGGGTTTAGGGTTTAAGGTTTTGGGTTTTTGGCTTTTTGGGTTTAGGGTTTTAGCGTTTTAGCATTTTAGGATTTTAAGGTTTAGTGTTTTCGGGGTTTAGGGTTCTGGGGTTTTAGGGTTTTAGGGTTTAGGGTTTAGGGTTTAGTGTTCAGGGTTTTAGGGGTTTAGGGGTTTAGGGTTTTGGGTTTTGGGTTTTAGGGTTTTAGGGGTTTAGGGTTTAGGGTTTAGGGTTTACAGTTTTGGGTTTAGAGTTTAGGGTTTGGGGTTTAGGGTTTAGGGTTTAGGATTTTCGGGTTATAGGGGTTTAGGGGTTTTCGGTTTTAGGCTTTTCGGGTTTAGGGTTTCAACGTTTTAGCGTTTTAGGATTTTAGGGTTTAGTGTTTTAGGATTTTGGGGTTTTAGGGTTTTAGGGTTTAGGGTTTAGGGTTTAGTGTTCAGGGTTTTAGGAGTTTAGGGTTTTAGGGTTTTGGGTTAGGGTTGTAGGGTTTATGATTTAGGGTGTTAGGGTTTTAGGGGTTTAGGGTTTAGGGTTTAGAGTTTAAAGTTTAGGGTTTAGGCTTTAGACTTTAGGGTTTTGGCGTTTTAGGGTTTTAGGGTTTGAAGGGTTTGTTTTGGGTTGGTTGTAAGGTTGTAGGGTTTATGGTTTAGGGTTTAGTGTTTAGGTTTTTTTGTTTAGGGTTTAGTGTTTAGGGTTTTAGGGGGTTAGGGTTTTAGGGTATAGGGTTTTACGGTTTAGGATTTTAGGGGTTTAGTATTTTAGGGTTTTGGTTTAAGGGTTTTAATGTTTATGGTTTTGGGGGTTTAGGGTTTAGGGTTTAGAGTTTAGGGCTTTAGGGTTTTAGGGTATTAGGGTTTTAAGGGTTTAGTGTTTAGGGTTTTAGGGTTTCGGGTTTAGGTTTTAGGGTTTAAGGTTTAGGTTTAGGGCTTTATTGTAATGGCCCAAAATTTTTATATCAATAAATATGTGGCTATTAATTGTTTTAATGGTGGAAATTGGAAATTTGATGGAATAAATGGTGAATGGATCAAAATATGGGCAAAGGCCCAAGTATGGCCCAATGGACTATGGATTGGATTTAAATTCATTTAAAGGGTCAATGATGGTCAATTGGGCTAAGGATGGTCAAATTGCGCCCAATGAACATCCGGGACCCAATGGGTCAAAATGATTTAAGCACTAAGGTAAATGGGTAGGAGGTGAATGTAATTGGGCCATGGGCCCAATGGTGATCCAAGTAGTTGAATATGGATTAAAATTAAATCACCTAAGTTGGTGATGAATTGACCAAGGTGACGTGGCCGATTGGGACCCACCTCCACCTCACCAAGTGAGGTGGCGTGTAGACCAAGGATTGGTGGGGCCGGCCACCATGGTTGAATTGGTCAACCATAGGTGGATACATGGAGGGAATTTAAAGAGATGGAATTAGGTTAAGTGGGAATAAATTAACCTAAGTTAATTATTTAATTAATTAAATAATTAAACTATCTAAAAAGGTGGTCAAAAGGGGTCAAATTTGGAATACCAAAACACCTCATTTCAGACACCAAAGACGTTGGGCTTGGTGGTGGTTTATTCCAACCACCACCATAAAGCATAAAGCATAAAGCATAGAAAATATCTTATGTTGGTTGGTGGAGAAAGTTAATGATGGAGTGTAGTTTAAGAAATCAAAAAGGGGATGGTTTCATCTTATCTCTTAAATCCCATCCTTATCTCACTCTTTTCCTCTCTTGCTCTCCCTCATTGCCGTCCCACGCCAAGGAAGAAAGAAGAAGAAAAATTTGGAAGAAGAAGAGAAGAAAAGAGAGGGAAAGTTCAAGCAATTAGCCACCACTCCAAGATCAAAGCTTGGTATCTTCTTTCTCACCATCTCCTCCTCTCCCTCTCTCAAATACATCCCATCTTGACCGACCCAAGCTGTGATGTTTTCACATTGACCAAGGTCATCTTGGCCTATCAAACAAGGAGAAGAAGAAGGAGAAAGGCCAAGGAACCCAAGAGGAGAAAGAAAAGCTGGAGGAGCCGTCGGATTGTAAGTATTTCTAAAACAAGAGATTAGATTTTTTAGGGTTTAAGAGATTATGAAATCCATTGCTTGGATTTAGTAGTGGCCAAATTATCATAGGCCTTGGATCTCAAATCCATCCAATGGAAAGATGAGAAATGGATAAAGTGGGAGAGATGGATTAAGAAAAAAATAAAGGATGCTTTAAGGGTTTTATGTATTAAAATTTTATTCAAACATGGAGAGGTGATGATTTTTGTTTTAGGAAGAACCATGGGCCATAGGGTTCGGCCATGTAGTATGGCCGAACCCCATGGTGGGTGTTTAAGTGATTTTATTAGGGTTGAAAAGAATGAAAGCCATGTAAAGATGATTATGATTTTTAGGGTTTTTATGATCAAATGTAGTGATTTTTGAAAGGGTTTTAAATGAAGAAATTCATGAAAATGTAATGGTTTTATGGCCTTGAAAGACATAGATGGGAGTGAACCATGAACCATGGGTTCGGCCATGGTGTATGGCCGAACCCTAGGGTTATGTGTTTGTAAATTTGAAGGGTGTAAACATAGGGAAAAATGGTTGAGAATGGTGATAGTTTAAAATGGATTTTTAAGTGTGGGAAATAATGTTCTAAAAATAAAACCATGGGAGATTTTAGGGATGGAATGTTTTTAAATCCTATGGTGATGTAATGGTGGTTTTAAATGGGTTTAGAATGATGGAAGATATGGAGTAATGCATTAATAATTTGGAGGTCTAAAAAGGGTCAAATGTTTGTAAATTTTAAAGGGAGCTTAATGAAGAAAACCATGGTAGGTAATTAAGGATTTTTAATGGAGTTTTTAGGGTTAGAATCATGAAGGGATGATTAATGATTTTAGTTTTTTTTTTAATGATTGAATGTAATAATTTTAAAGGGATTGTAAATGAGGAAATGCATGATGTGAACCTTCTCATGGTGTTAGAATTGTAATGGATTTAGAGAATGGAGGCTATGAAAAGGGGTTAATGATTTATAAAGGTTTTAAATGAATGGGTATTAGTGATTTTTAAAAGGGGTGGAAACAATGATAAAAACCATGGAGAGTGATTGGTGAATTTAGAAGTACTTAGACCATAGTAAGGATGAAGGAATGTTGGCAACTTCAATGGATTTTAAATGTAGTTAGTAATGATCAAAATTGATGATTTAAATGCATGATGTAAACCTCCTCATGGGAGGGCTTATTATGGATCTAAATGTGGTGAGAAAGACCCAAGGAAAAATGGGGATTAGGTTGAATTGAAGGGGCTGATTTTAATAAAACCCATGACCCAATTTATGAGCCATTTGATGGGCTAAACTTGGGATTATGTATGTGGTTAGATGAATGGAAAAATTAGGCTAAGTTAAGAACTAATTTGTTAATGTGCATATCATGGTTGCTGGAACATTAATGGATCTAGTGTATGGATCAATTATGAACAAAAATGTACATGGATTAAGTGAATGAGTAACCATGGAAGGGTAGTGGCAAAACCGTAAATATTGGCCAAAATGAAGAACCCCATGGGAGGTGACCATGGGCCTAGTTGTTTTTAAGATGACCTTATGTATGGTTAAATGAAGCCTAGGGTGGCTGGTTTTTAGACTCATGTAATTAAAATAATTAATATGGTTAAGGGATTAAATGGGACCCACGAACCTAACTAGTAGGGTTCGGTCATGGTGTATGGCCGAACCCCACTAAGGCTTAGATAATGGACTTAGACGTGATTTAAAACATGAATCTAATTGATAATATGTAATAAGGTACCGGATATCGCAAGCGGTGCGCGATCGGGGACCGGGTTTGTGGACGGAGAAACGCAAAGGAACGTTAGTCGGTATTCGGTAGGATTCCTACCTTTTTGTAAGCCATGGATTATGTGTTATGTATGGGTTTTTCTTTGATTTATTTTTGTAAGCATATAATTGTTTTAAGATGGATTTTAAGGCTATGATGTGTAATTGATGCTTTGCTTGATCTATTTGTTGATAATCAAATTATATGTTTTATTGATGGGATTTTAAATGCCACGGTTTGTGCTATCATATATATTACATGGCATATGGCATCTACATCTCATGCATGACATGGGAGGGATATGGTATGGGAATGATGAAAATAAAGAAACCGGAGTCCATGCTCCGTCGGGGAGACCGAGAAGCAAACATGGGGACACCTTGACAAGGTTTTGCCGTCAAGGGGGATGATTTGTGATTGTTTATATCTTGACGAGGTTTTACCGTCAAGGGGGATGATTTGTGATTGTTTATATCTTGACGAGGTTTTGCCGTCAAGGGGGATGATTTGTGATCGTTTATATCTTGACGAGGTTTTGCCGTCAAGGGGGATGATTTGTGATTGTTTATATCTTGACGAGGTTTTTGCCGTCAAGGGGGATGATTTGTGATTGTTTATATCTTGACGAGGTTTTTCCGTCCAGGGGGATATGACAGCATGATGGTATGGATGATGGGTGGGACACATGGCATAAAACACCCATGGCATGTATTCATTTTATGGTTTTCATTATATTATACTTATGTGCTTGTTATCACTAATCCATGTGTTAGCCCTACTCGGAGTCCTACTGGGCGCGTTGTCTAACGCCCTACTTCTACCCTAGCTGATGACGCAGGAGATGGCAGACACGAAGGACGAGACGGAGGCCAAGCTTAGGAGTTTGGGAAGGCGGACTACTTAGTTTATTTAATTTATTTTGGAAATGTAATTTGAATAGCTTAGCTCATCGGAATGTAATAATTTAGATTACTTACTGTGGTTTGGATTTTATTTTGGACATTATCATTTTGGAGTAATTTAGTAATTTAAATGATGTAATCTTCCCTGCTATCTAGAAATTGTTAGGATAGTCTCTATTATATTTCCGCACTTAGTTTAATATTCTGCAATCTTTCTTCTACGTGTGAACCATTTTTCGTGGACTTAGTTTCCATGTACACGTAGGGTTGGCCAGTTAAGGGCCGGACTTTAGAAGCTCGGACTTAACTCGCGTCGTGACGTCCGCGCCCTTTGTCACTTGTCATTTCAAAAAAAAATATATATATATATAAACTCTGATTTCGGTGAAAAGGGGCAGGCGTTACATTTATGGTTTTAGGGTATTAGGGTTTTAAGGTTTTTGGTCTAGGGTTTTGGGTTTTAGGGGTTTAGGGTTTAGGGTTTAGGGTTTAGTGTTCAGGCTTTTAGGAGTTTAGGGTTTTAGGGTTTTAGGGTTTATTTAGGTGTTAGGGTTTTAGGGTTTTAGAGTTTTAGGGGTTTAGGGTTTAGGTTTTTGGGTTTAGGGTTTAGGATTTAGAGTTTAGGGTTTAGGGTTTAGGGTTTAGGGTTTTGGCATTTTAGGGTTTTAGGGTTTAGGGTTTTAAGGGTTTTGGGTTTTAGGGTTTTGGGGTTTTGGGGTTGTAAGGTTGTAGGGTTTATGGTTTAGGTTTAGTGTTTAGGTTTTTTTGTTTAGGGTTTAGGATTTTAGGGGTTTAGGGTTTTAGGGTATAGGGTTTAGAGTTTTAGGGTTTTAAGGTTTAGGATTTTAGGGGTTTAGTGTTTTAGGGTTTTGGTTTTAGGGTTTTAGTGTTTAGGGTTTTGGGGGTTTAGAGTTTAGGGTTTAGGGTTTAGAGTTTAGAGTTTAGGGCTTTAGGGTTTTAGGGTATTAAGGTTTTAGGGGTTTAGTGTTTAGGGTTTTAGGGTTTCGGTTTAGGTTTTAGGGTTTAGGATTTTGGGTTTAGGGTTTAGACTTTAGGGTTTAGGTTTTTAGGGTTTAGGGTTTTAGGGTTTAGGGTTTAGGGCTTTATGGTTTTAGGGTATTAGTGTTTTAAGTTTTTTGGTCTAGGGTTTTGGGTTTTAGGGGTTTAGGGTTTTTGGGTTATAGGGTTTTAGGGTTTTAGGGTTTAGGGTTTAGGCACAGGGTTAAGGGTTTTAGGGTTTAAGGTTTTAGGAGTTTAGGGTTTCGGGTTTAGGGTTTAGGGTTTAGAGTTTAGGGATTTAGGGTATTATGGTTTTAGTTTTTAGGGTTTAGGGTTTAGGGTTTTAGTATTTTGGGTTTAGGGTTTTAGGTTTTTGGGTTTAGGTTTAGGGTTTTGGGTTTAGGGTTTAGGGTTTAGCATTTAGGGCTTTATGATTTTCGGGTATTAGGGTTTTAAGGTTTTGGGTTTAGGGTTTTAGTTTTAGGTTTTAGGGTTTAGGTTTTAGGGTTTAGGGTTTAGGGTTTAAGATTTAGGGTTTAGGTTTTAGGGTTTAGGGTTCAGGGTTTTAGGATTTTAGGGTTTGGGATTTAGGGATTTAGGATTTTCGGGATTTAGGGTTTAGGGTTTAAGGTTTTAGGGTTTTAGGGTTTTTGGGTTTGGGGTTTTAGGGGTTTTGGGTTATCGGGTTTTAGGGTTTTAGGGTTTGTCGCTTTGGGGTTTAGGGTTTAGGTTATAGGGTTTAGGGTTTCGATTTTAGGATTTAGGGTTTTAGCATTTTAGGGATTTAGGGTTTAAGGTCTAGGGTTTAGGGGTTAAGGGGTTTTAGGGTTGAGGGGTTAAGGATTTACGGTTTAGGGTTTAAGGGGTTTTAGGGTTTAGGGTTTTGGGTTTAGGGTTTTAGGGGTTTAGGGTTTCATGGTTTAGGATTTAGGGTTTTAGGGTTTAGGGCTAAGTCTTTTAGATTTAGGGTTTAGGGGTTTAGGGTTTTTGGGTTTTAGGGATTTAGTGTTTTAGTGTTTTAGGGTTTTAGGGTTTAGGGTTGAGGGTTTAAGGGTTTTAGGGTTTGCGATTTAGGGTTTAGGTTTTAGGGTTTTAGGATTTAGGGTTTAGTGTTTAGGGTTTTAGGGTTTTAGGATTTGGGATTTTGGGTTTAGGTTTTAGGATTTTAGGGTTTTAGGGTTTAGGGTTTAAGGTTTTAGTGTTTTAGGGTTTAGGGCTTAGGGTTTTAGGATTTTAGGGTTTTGGGGTTTGGGATTTGGGGATTTAAGGTTTTCGGGATTTAGGGTTTGGGGTTTAAGGTTTAGGGTTTAGGGTTTGGGTTTAGGGTTTAGGCTTTAGGGTTTAGGGTTTAGCGTTTGGGCTTTATGGATTTAGGGTATTAGGGTTTTAAGATTTTGGGTTTAGGGTTTTAGTTTTTAGGGTTTAGGGTTTTAGGGGTTTAGGGTTTTAGGGCTATGGGGTTTTAGGGTTTTAGGGCTATGGGGTTTTAGGGTTTTAGGGTTTGGGGTATTAGGTTTTCGGGTTTAGGGTTTAGGGTTTAGTGTTTAGGGCTTTAGGGTTTTAGGGTATTAGGGTTTTAGTTTTTAGGGTTTAAGGTTTTTGGGTTTAGGTTTTAGGGTTTAGGGTTTAGGGTTTAGGGTTTTAGCGTTTTAGGGTTTTAGGGTTTTGGGGTATTGGGGTTGTAGGGTTTTAAGGTTTAGGATTTAGGGTTTTGGGGGTTTACAGTTTAGGGTTTAGGGTTTCGGGTTTAGGGTTTAACGTTTAAGGTTTAAGTTTAGGGCTTAAGGTTTAGGGTTTAGAGTTTTGGCGTTTTAGGGTTTTAGGGTTTTGGATTTTAAGGGTTTTAGGGCATAAACCCCAAACCTTAAATCATAAACCCTAAAGTCTAAACCCTAAACCCCTAAAACCCTAAAACCATAAACCCCTAAAACCCTAAAACCATAAAACCCTAAACCCCTAAAACCCTAATCCGTAAATCCCTAAAACCCTAAAATCTTAAACCCTAAACCCTAAAACCCACCCAAAGACCCTAAACGCTAAACCCTAACCCTAAAACTATAAAACCCTAAACCCCTAGAACCCTAAACCCTAAAACCTTAACCACTAAACCCCAAAAACCGTAAAACCCTAAACCTTAAATCCTAAACTCTAAACCCTTAAAACCTGAAAATCCTAAACTCTTAACCCTAAAACCCTAAAACCCTAAACACTAAACCTAAAACCCTTAACCCTAAAACCCTAAAACCCTAAACACTAAACCTAAAACCCTTAACCCTAAAACCCTAAAACCCAAAACACTAAACCTAAAACCCAAAACCCTTAAAGCCCTAAACCCTACACCCTAAAACCTAAACCCTAAACCCTAAACCCTAAAACCAAATTCCTAAACCCCTAAAACCCTAAAATCCTAAACCCAAAACCTTAAAACCCTAAAACTATAAAACCCTAAACCCTAAGCGCTAAAACATTAAAACCCTAAAACCCTAGAACCCAATACCCTAAAACCCTTAAACCCTGGAACCCTATAACCCTAAACCCCAAACCCCTAAAACACTAAACCCTAAAACCCTCAACCCCTAAACCCTAAAACCCTATACCCCTAAAACCCTAAAACCCTAAAACCCTAAACCCCTAAACCCCTAAACCATAAAACCCGAAACCTTAAAACCCTAAACCCCTAAACCCTAAAAGCTTAAAACCCTAAAACCCCAATACCCTAAACCCTAAAAGCCTCAACCCTCTGACCTTCAAACCCAAAACAATAAAACCGTAAACCGTAAACACTAAAACCAAAAACCTTAAAACCTTAAAACCTAAAACCCTAAACCCTAGAACCCTAAAACCCTAAACCCTTAAACCCTAAAACCCTTAACCCTATACCCTAAAACCCTAAACCCAAAACCCAAAACCCAAAACCCTAAACCCTGAACCCTAAACCCAAAGCCCTAAACTCTGAAACCTAAAAACCTATACCCCTAAAACCCTATTCCGTAAAACCCTAAAACCCTAAACCCTTAAAACCCTAAATCCTAAAACCGTCAAACCTAAAACCCTAAAACCGTAAACCTAAACCCAGAAACCCTAAACCCTAAAACCTTAAATCCTATACCCCTCAAACCCTAAAACCCTCAACCCTAAACCTTAAAACCTAAAACCCTAAACCCCTAAACCCCTAAAACCCTAAAACCCTAAACCTTAAAACAATAAACCCTAAAAGCCAAAAACCCCCAAACCCTAATACACAAAACCCTCAACCCTCTAACCCTAAAAGCCTAAACCCTAAACCCTAAAACCCTAAAACCATAAAACCAAAAACCCTAAACACTAAATCCAAAAACCCTAAAAAACCTAAAACCTAAAACCCTAAACCCTAAACCCTATACCCTAAACCCCTAAAACCCTAAACCCCAAAACCCTAAAACACTAAACACTAAACCCCTAAAACCCTAAACCCCAAAACCCTAAAACACTAAACCCCAAAACCCTAAACCCTAAAACCCTTAAACCCTAAAACCCTCAACCCTAAAACCCTATACCCCTAAAACCCTAAAACCCTAAAAGCCTAAAACCCTAAAACCCCAATACCCTAAACCCTAAAAGCCTCAACCCTCTGACCCTAAAACCCTATACCCTAAACCCTAAAGCAATAAAACTGTAAACCGTAAACACTAAACACAAAAACCTTAAATCCCTAAAACCTAAAACCCTAAACCCTATAACCCTAAAACCCAAAACCCTTAAACTCTAAAACCCGTAAAGGCCTAAAAACCTAAACCCTAAACCCTGAACCCTAAACCCTAAAACCCTAAACTCTGAACCGAAAAACCTATACCCCCTAAAACCCTAAAACCCTAAACCCTAAAATCCTAAACACTTAAAACCCTAAACCCTAAAACCCTAAAACCCTAAAACCCTCAACCCCTAAACCCTAAAACCCTAAAACCCTAAACCCTTAAACCCCTAAACCCCTAAAACCCTAAAACCTTAAAACACAAAACCCTAAAAGCCAAAAACCCCCAAACCTAATACACAAAGCCCTCAACCCTCTAACCATAAAATCCTAAACCCTAAACCCTAAACCCTAAACCCTAAAACCTTAAAACCATAAAACCATAAAACCAAAAACCCTAAACACTAAATCCAACAACCCTAAAAAGCCTAAAACCTAAAACCCTAAACCCTAGACCCTAAACCCTAAACCCTAAAAACCCTAAACCCTAAACCCTAAAACCCTAAAACCCTAAACCCTAAAACTCTAAATACCCCTAAACCCTATACTCTAAACACTAAACCCTAAGCCCTAAACCGTAAAACCCTAAACCCTAAACCCCAAACCCTAAAATCCTAAAACCCAAAACCCTAAAACACAAAACCCCTAAACCCTAAACCCAAAACCGTAAAACCCTAAACCCTAAAACACTAAAACCCTAAAACCGTAAACCCAAAACCCTAAACCCAAAACACTAAACCAAAAAACCCTAAACTCTAAACCCTTAAACACTAAAACCCAAAACCCTAAACCCTAAAATCCTAGACCCCTAACCCAAAAACCCTAAAACCTAAAACCCTAAATCCTAAAACCCTAAAACCCGGAACCCTAAACCCTAAAACCCTAAAACCCTAAAACCATAAAACCCTAAACCCCTAAAATCCTAAAACCCAAAAACCCTAATCCCTAAACCACTAAAACCCTAAAATCCTAAACTATAAACCCTGAATTAAACCCAAAGACCTTAACCCCTAAACCCCTAAACCCTAAACCCTAAACCCTAAAACCTTAAACCCTAAACCCTAAAATACTACAACCCTAAACCCTAAAACACAAAACCCCTAAACCCTAAACCCAAACTCGTAAAACCCTAAACCCTAAAACACTAAAACCCTAAACCCAAAACCCTAAATCCAAAAACCCTAAAACCCTAAACCCTAAAACCCTAGATCCTAAAATCCTAAAACCCTAAACCCTAAAACCGTAAACCCTAAACCCTAAAATACTAAACCCTAAAACCTTAAACCCCTAAAACAATAAACCATTAACCCTAAAAGCCTAAACCCCCAAACCATAAAACCCTAAAACCCTAAACCTTAAAACACTAAACCCTAAAAGCCTAAAACCCTAAAACTCTAATACACCAAACCCTAAAACCCTCAACCCTCTAACCCTAAAATCAAAAACCCTAAACCCTAAAACCCTAAAACCATAAAACCAAAAACCCTAAACCATAAACCCTAAAACCCTAAATCCTACCCCTAAACCCTAAATCCTAACCCCCAATACCCTAAACCCTTAACCCTAAAACCTTAGACACCTAAAACCCCAAAATCATAAACCTTAAACCCTAAACCATAAATTCTTAACCCTAAAACCCTAAAGCCCTAAAATCCTAAACCCTAAACCCTAAAACCATAAACCCTAAAATCCAAAAACCCCAAACCCTAAATCCTAAAACCCTCAAACCCTAAACTTTAAACCCCTAACCCTAAACAGTAAAACCAAAAACCTAAACCCTAAACCATAAAACACTAAACCCCTAAACCCTAAAACCCAAAACCCTAAACACAAAAACCTTAAAACAATAAACCCTAAAACACGAAACCTTAAAACTATAAAACCCTAAAACCCTAAACCCTAAATCCTAAACCCTAAACACCAAACCCAAAAGCCTAAAACCTAAACCCCAAACCCCTAAACCCTTAAAACCTTAAACCCTAATCCCTAAAACCCTAAACCCTAAAACCCTAAACCCTAAACCCTAAAACACTAAAACACTAAAACTCTACACCCTAAAACCATAAAACCCTAAACACTAAACCCTAAACCCTAAACCCAAAAACTCTAAACCTTAAACCCTAAACCTTAAACCCTGAAACCCTAAAACCTACACCCTAAACCCTTAACCCTAAATCCTAAATTCTAAACCCAAAAACATAAACCTTAAACCATAACATCCCAAACCCCTAAAACCCTAAAACCCTAAACCGTAAACCCCCAAACCGTAAAACCCTAAACCCTAAAACCCTAAACCCTAAATCCTAAACCAAAACCCTAAACCCTACAACCATAAAACCCTAAACCCCTAAAACCCTAAACCCTAAACCTTAAAAACCCTAAACCCCTAAAACACTAAAACCATAAAACCCTAAATCCCTAAACCCCTAAAACCCTACACCCCTAAAACCCTTACCCCTAAAACCCTAAACCCTAAAACACTAAACCCCTAAAACCCTAAAACCATAAAACCCTAAAACCCTAAAACCCTAAAACCCTAAACCTAAAACCCTAAACCCAAAACCTAAACCCTAAACCTTAAACCCTAAACCCTAAACCCTAAACCCAAAACTCAAAACCCTAAAACCCATAAACCGTATACCCCTAAAACCCTAAGACCCTCAACCCCGAAACCACTAAACCCTAAAATCCCCTAAACCCCTAAACCCCAAAAACCCTAAACCTAAACACACTAAACCCAAAAAGCCTAAAACCCACAAACCCTAATACCCTAACCCTAAAACCCTCATCCCCCAAACCCTAAAACCCCAAACCCAAAACCTTAAAACCCTAAAACCCTAAACAACCAAAAACCCTAAACACTAAACCCAAAAACCCTAAACCCTAAACCCTAAAACCCTTAAAACCTATACCTTTAAAACCCACAACCCCTAAACCCCAAAACCCTAAAACCTTAAAACCCTATACCCCTAAAACACTAAATCTTAAAACCCTAAACTATTAAACCCTAAAACCCTAACACGCTCAACCCCTAAACCCTAAAACCCTAAAACCTTATACCCCTAAAACTCTAAAATCCTAAACCCCAAAACCTTAAAACCCTAAACCTTAAAACACTAAACCCTAAACCCTAAAAGCCTAAAACCCTCAAATCCTAATACCCAAAGCCCTAAAACCCTGAACCCTCTAACCATAAAACCCTAAACCCTAAACCATAAAACCATATAACCATAAACTGTAAACACTAAACCCTAAAGCCTTAAACCCCTAAACCCTAAATCCTAAAACCCTAAAACCCTAAACCCTAAACCGAAAACCCAAAACTCTAAAACCCTAAAACCCTATACCCCTAAAACCCTAAAACCCTAAAACCCTAAACCCTTAAAACCCTAAACCTAAATCGTAAAACCCTAAGCCCTAAAACCCTTAAACCATATACCCTTAAAACCCTAAACCCTCAACCCCTAAACCCCTAAACTCTAAAACCCTAAAACCATATACCACTAAAACCCTAAAAGCCTTACCCCCTAAACTCCTAAACCCTAAAACCCTAAAAACCTAAACCTTAAAACACAAAACCCTAAAACCTTAAAACCCTAAAACCCTAAACCCTCAAAGCCTAAAACCCTAAATCCTAATACCCTAAACCCTAAAACCCTAATGCCCTAAAACCTAAAACCCTCAACCCTCTAACCCTAAAATCTTAATCCCTAAACCCGAAAACCATAAAACCAAAAACCCTAAACACTAGACCCAAAAACCCTAAATCCCTAAACACTAAACCCCTAAGCCCTAAAACCCTAAAACCCTAAACCTTAAAACACTAAACCCTAAAAGCCTAGATACCCTAAACCCTACAACCCTCAACCCTCTAACCCCAAAATCCTAAACCCTAAACCCTAAAACCATAAAACCATAAACCGTAAACACTAAACCCTAAAACCCTGAACCCTAAAGCCCTAAACCCCTAAACCCTAAACCCTAAAACCTTAAAACCCTAAATCCTAAACCCAAAACCCAAAACTCTAAAACCCAAAAACCCTATACCCCTAAAACCCTAAAAGCTTAAACCCCTAAACCCTTAAAACCCTAAAACTCTAAACCTTAAAACCTTGAAACCCTAAACCTAAACCCTAAAACCCTAAACCCTACACCCTTAAAACCCTAAACCCTCAACCCCTAAATCCAAAAACACTAAAACCCTAAAACCATATACCACTAAAACTGTAAAAGCTTAAACCCCTAAACCCTAAAACCATATACCACTAAAACCCTAAAAGCCTAAACCCCTAAACCCTAAAACCCTAAAAACCTAAACCCTAAAACACAAAACCCTAAAAGCCTAAAACCCTAAACCCTCAAAGCCTAAAACCCTAAATCCTAATACCCTGAACCCTAATGCCCTAAAACCTAAAACCCTCAACCCTCTAACCCTAAAATCTTAATCCCTAAACCCTAAAACCCTAAAACTATAAAACCAAAAACCCTAAACACTAGACCCAAAAACCCTAAATCCCTAAACACTAAACCCCTAAGCCCTAAAACCCTAAAACCCTAAATCCTAAAACACTAAACCCTAAAAGCCTAAATACCCTAAACCCTACAACCCTCAACTCTCTAACCCCAAAATCCTAAACCCTAAACCCTAAAACCCTAAAACCATAAAACCAAAACTCCTAAACACTAAACCCTAAACCCTAAACCCTAAAACCATAAAACCATAAACCGTAAACACTAAACCCTAAAACCCTGAACCCTAAAGCCCTAAACCCCAAAACCCTAAACCCTAAAACCTTAAAACCCTAAATCCTAAACCCAAAACCCAAAACTCTAACACCCTAAAACCCTATACCCCTAAAACCCTAAAAGCCTAAACCCCTAAACCCTAAAACCCTATACCCTTAAAACCCTAAAAGCCTAAACCCCTAAACCCTAAAACCCTAAACCCCTAAACCCTTAAAACCCTAAACCCTAAAACCCTAAACCCTTAACCCTAAAACCCTAAAACCTTAAACCCCTAATACCCTAAAATCCTAAACCTTAAACCCTAAACCATAAACTATAAACCCTAAAACCCTAAAATCCTTAACCCTTAGCCCTAAAACCGAAAACCCTAAACCCTAAAACCCTAAAACCCGAAAAACCTAAACCCAAAACCGTAAATCCAAAAACCCAAAAACCCTAAACCCTAAACCATAAACCATAAACCCTAAACCCAAAACCCTAAACCCTTAACCCTAAACCATTAACCCAAAAACCTTAACACTAAACCATAAAACCCTAAACCCTTAAAACCCTAAACCCTTAAAACCCTAAAACCCGAAAACCCTAAACCAACCTAAGCCCGAAAACCTAAATCCTAAACCCCTCAACTCCTAAACCCTAAACCCTAAACACAAAAACCCTAAAACGCTAAATCCAAAATCCCTAAAACTCTAAAACACTAAAACACTAAACCTTAAACCCTAAACTCTAATACTCTAAAACCAAAAACCCTAAATCCCTAAACCCCAAAACCCTAAAACCCTAAAACCCTAAACCCCTAAACCCTAAAACCTTCAAACCCTAAAACCCTTAATCCAAAAACCCTAAAACTAAAACCCTAAACCGTAAAACCCAAAAACTAAAACCTTAAACTCTAAACCCTAAAACCCTAAAACAATAAAACCCTGACCCTAAACCCCAAAACCCTGAACCCTAAAACCCTAAACCTTAAAACCCCAAAACCCTAAAACTATAAACCCCTAAAACCCTAAAATCATCAACCCTCTAACCCTAAAACCCTAAACCCTAAAACCCTAGATCCTAAAACCCTAAACCCAAAAACCCAAAAACCGTAAACCCTAAATCCTAAAACACTAAGCCCTAAAACCCTAAACCATAAACCCTAAAAGCGTAAAACCCTAAAACCATAAACCCTAAACCCCAAAACCCTAAAATCCTAAACCTCAAACCCTAAACCCTAAACCTTAAACCCCAAAAACTCCAAAATCATACGACCCTAAACCCACAAAACCCTAATACCATAAAACCCTGAACCCCTGAAACCCTAAACCCTAAACCCCTAAAATCCTAAACCCTAAACCCTAAAACCCTAAAACACAAAAACCTCAAAACCTCAATCCCTAAACCCTAAATACCTAAAACCCTAAACCCCCAAAAACCCGAAACCCTAAACCCTAAAACCCTAAACCCCTAAACCCCTAAAACCATAAAACCCTGAACCCTAAACCCCTAAAACCATAAAACCCTAAACCTTAAACCCCTAAAACCCTAAAATCCAAAACCCAAAACCCTAAAATCCAAAAACTGTAAACCCTAACCCTAAAACCCTAAACCCTAAAACCCTTAAACCCTATACCATTAAAACCCTAAAACCCTCAACCTCTAAACCCCTAAACCCTAAAACCCTATACCCCTAAAACCCTAAAAGCCTCAACCCCTAAACCCTAAAACCCTAAAACTCTAAACCCTTAAAACCTTAAACCCTAAACCCTAAAACCATAAAACCCTAAACCTAAACCGTAAAACCCTAAACCCTAAAACCTGTAAACCCTATACCCTTAAAACCCTAAACCCTCAACCCCTAAACCCTAAAACCCTAAAACCCTAAAACCCTATACCCCTAAAACCCTAAAAGCCTAAACCCCTAAACCCCTAAACCCTAAAACCAAAAAAACCTAAACCTTAAAACAGTAAACCCTAAAAGCCTAAAGCCCTAAATCCTAATACCCTAAACCAAAAAACCCTAATGCCCTAAAACCTAAAACCCTCAACCCTCTAACCCTAAAATCTTAAACCCTAAACCCTAAAACCCTAAACCATAAAACCAAAAACCCTAAACACTAGACCCAAAAACCCTAAAACCCTAACCTTAAAACACAAAACCCTAAAAGCCTAAATACTCTAAACCCTACAACCCTCAATCCTCTAACCCTAAACCTAAAACCATAAAACCAAAACCCCTAAACACGAAACCCTCAAACCCTAAACACTAAACCCTAAACCCAATACCCTAAAACACTAAACCCTAAACCACTAAAACCCTAAAACCCTAAACCCAAAACCCTAAACACAAAAGCTCTAAAACCATAAACACTAAAACACTAAACCCTAAAACCCTAAAACACTAAACCCTAAATCCTAAAACCTTAAAACCCTAAAACTGTAAACCCTAAAACCTAAAACACTAAAGCCTAAAACCCTAAACTCCTAAAACCCTCAACCCTTAACCCTAAAACCCTAAAACCTTAAACCCCTAAAACCCTAAAACCATAAACTCTAAACCCTAAAACCCTAAAATCCTTAACCCTAAACCCTAAACCCTAAACCCTAAAACCCTAAAACCCGACAACCCTAAATCCTAAAACCCAAAAACCCAAAAACCCTAAATCCAAAAACCGTCAAATCGTAAAACCCTAAACCATAAGCCCTAAACCCTAAACCCTAAACCATAAACCATAAACCATAAACCCAAAAACCTAAACACTAAAACCTAAAACCCTATACCCTAAAACCCTAAACCCTAGACCCCAAAACCTTAAAACCCTAAACCCTAAAACCCTAAAACCCGAGAATCCTAAACCACCTAAACCCAAAAACCTAAACCCTAAACCGCTCAACCCCTCAACCCCTTAACCCTAAACCCTAAACCCGTAAACCCTAAACCCTAAACCCTAAACCCTAAAACCTTAACCTCTAAACCCCTAAAACCCTAAAACCCTACACCTTTAACCCTAAACCCTAAACCCTAAACCCCTAAAACTCCAAAACCATACAACCCTAAGCACCCTAAACCCCTAAAATCCTAAACCCAAAAACCCTAAACCCTAAAACCCTAAACCATAAACCACAAACCCTAACTCCTAAAATCTTAACACTAAACCATAAAACCCTAAACCTCTAAAACTCTAAACCCTAGACCCTAAACCCTTAAAACCCTGAACCATTAAAACCCTAAACCCTAAAACCCTAAAACCCTAAAACCCTAAACCACCCTAAACCCAAAACCCTAAACCCTAAACCCGTCAAACCCTAAACCCTAAAACCGTCAATCCCTAAATCCTAAACCCCTAAAACCCTAAAACTCTAAAACACTAAAACACTAAAACACTAAACCCGAAACCCTAAACACTAATACTCTAAAACCAAAAACCCTAAACCCTAAAATCTAAACCCTAAAACCGTAAAACCCTAAAGCCTAAACCCGAAAACCCTAAACCCTAAAACCCTAAACCCTAAAACCCTAAAATCCTAAAACCTAAAACCCTATACCCTAAAACCCTAAACCCTAGACCCAAAACCTTAAAACCCTAAACCCTAAAACCCTAAAACCCGAGAATCCTAAACCACCTAAAACCCAAAAACCTAAACCCTAAACCGCTCAACCCCTCAACCCCTTAACCCTAAACCCTAAACCCGTAAACCCCTAAACCCTAAACCCTAAACCCCTAAAACCTTAACCTCTAAACCCCTAAAACCCTAAAACCCTACACCTTTAACCCTAAACCCTAAACCCTAAACCCCTAAAACTCCAAAACCATACAACCCTAAACACCCAAAACCCTAAAACCATAAAACCCTAAACCCTAAACCCCTAAAATCCTAAACCCAAAGACCTAAACCCTAAAACCCTAAACCATAAACCACAAACCCTAAACCCTAAAATCTTAACACTAAACCATAAAACCCTAAACCTCTAAAACTCTAAACCCTAGACCATATTAAAACCCTAAACCATTAAAACCCTAAACCCTAAAACCCTAAAACCCGAAAACCCAAAACCACCCTAAACACTAAAACCCTAAACCCGTCAAACTTAAACCCTAAAACCCTCAATCCCTAAATCCTAAACCCCTAAAACCCTAAAACTCTAAAACACTAAAACACTAAACCCTAAACCCTGAAACACTAATACTCTAAAACAAAAACCCTCAAACCCTAAAACCCTAAGCTCTAAACCCTAAAACCATAAAACCCTAATCCCTAAACCCGAAAACCCTAAACCCCAAACCTAAAACCCTGAACCCTAAAAACCTAAACCCTAAAACCCTAAAATCCTAAAACCTAAAACCCTATACCCTAAAACCCTAAAACTATAAATCCCTAAAACCCTCAACCCTCTAACCCTAAAACCCTAAACCCTAAAACCCTAAATCCCTAAACCCTAAAACCCAAAAATCCAAAAACCATAAAATGATAAACCCTAAACCCCAAACCCAAAAACCTAAAACCCCAAACCCTAAAACCCTAAAACCCTAAACCCTAAATCCTAAAACCTTAAAACCCTAAAACCCTAAACCGTAAACCCTAAACCCTCAACCCCAAAATCCTAAACCCCTAAAAACCTAAAACCCTAAAGCCCTAAAACCCTAAGCCCTAAACCCTAAAACCTTAACCCCTAAACACCTAAAACCCTAAAACCCTAAAACCCTAACCTTAAACCTAAACCTTAAAAGCCTAAACCCCTAAAACCCTAAAACTCTAAATCCCTAAACCCTAAAACCCTAAACCCTAAATCCTAAAATCCACAAACCATAAAACCATAAACCCTAAACCCCTACAACCCTAAAATCCTAAACCTTAAACCATAAACCCTAAACCCTAAACCCCAAAAACTCCAAAACCATACAACCATAAACCCACAAAACCCTAATACCATAAAACCCTAAACCCTAAACCCTAAACCCCAAAACCCTGAACCCTAAAACCCTAAAACCTAAAGCCCTAAAATCCTAAAACCTAAAACCCTATACCCAAAAACCCTAAAACCCTAAAACTATATACCCCTAAAACCCTAAAACCCTAAAACTCCAAAACCATACAACCCTAAACACCCAAAACCCTAAAACCATAAAACCCTAAACCCTAAACCCCTAAAATCCTAAACCCAAAAACTTTAAACCTAAAACCCTAAACCCTAAACCCCAAACCCTAAACCCTAAACCCTTAACACTAAACCATAAAACTCTAAACCACTAAAACTCTAAACCCTAGACCCTAAACCCTTAAAATCCTAAAACCTAAAACCCTAAAACACCCTAAACCCAAAAACCTAAACCCTAAACCCATAAACCCGTCAAACCCTAAACCCTAAAACCCTCAATCCCTAAATCCTAAACCCCTAAAACCCTAAAACTCTAAAACACTAAAACATTAAAACACTAAACCTTAAACCCAAAACACTAATACTCTAAAACCAAAAACACTAAACCCTAAACTCTCAAACCCTAAAACACTAAAACCTTAAAACCCTAAACCAGAAACCCGAAAACCCTAAACCCTAAACCCTAAAACTCTGAACCCTAAAACCCTAAACCCTAAAACCCTAAAACCTATAACCCTATACCCTAAAACCCTAAAGCTATAAATCCCTAAAACTCTCAACCCTCTAACCCTAAAACCCTAAAATTCTAAAGCCCTAAACCCTAAAATCCTAAAACCCAAAAACCATAAAACCCTAAAACCCAAAAACCATAAAATAATAAACCCTAAACCCCAAACCCAAAAACCTAAAACCCTAAACCCTAAAATCCTAAAACCCTAAACCCTAAATCCTACAACCTTAAAACCCTAAAACCCTAAACCGTAAACCCAAAACCCTCAACCCCAAAACCCTAAACCCCTAAAACCCTAAAACCGTAAAGCCCTAAAACCCTAAACCCTCAACCCTAAAATCTTAACCCCTAAACCCATGAAACCCTAAACCTTAAACCCTAAACCCTAAACCCTAAACCCCTAACACTACAAAACCATACAACCTTAAACCCCCAAAACCCTAAAACCATAAAACCCTAAACCCCTAAAACCATAAAACCCTAAACCCCTAAAATCCTAAACCCAAAAACCCTAAAACCCTAAACCCTAAATCCTAAAACCCAAAACACTAAAACCCTAAAACCCTAAACCGTAAACCCAAAACCCTAAAAGCCTAAACCCCTAAAACCCTAAAACTCTAAATCCCTAAAGCCCTAACACCCTAAACCCTAAATCCTAAAATCCACAAACCATAAAACTATAAACCCTAAAATCCTAAACCTTAAACCATAAACCCTAAACCCTAAACCCCAAAAACTCCAAAACCATACAATCCTAAACTCACAAAACCCTAATACCATAAAACCCTAAACCCCTAAAACCCTAAACCCTAAACCCCAAAACCCTGAACCTTAAAACCCTAAACCCTAAAACCTAAAACCCTATACTCGAAAACCCTAAAACTATATACCCCTAAAACCCTAAAACCATCAACCCTCTAACTGTAAAACCCTAAACCCTAAAACCCTAGATCCAAACACCCTAAACCCTAAAACCCTAAAACCCAAAAACTGTGAACCCTAAATCCTAAAACACTAAGCCCTAGAACGCTAAGCCAAAAACCCTAAAACCGTAAAACCGTAAAACCCTAAAATCATAAACCCTAAACCCCTAAAACCCTAAATCCTAAACCATAAACCCCAAAAACTCCAAAATCATACGACCCTAAACCCACAAAACCCTAATACCATAAAACCCTAAACCCCTGAAACCCTAAACCCTAAACCCCTAAAATCCTAAACCCTAAACCCTAAAACCCGAAAACACAAAAACCACAAACCCTAAATACCTAAAATCCTAAACCCCCTAAAACCCGAAATCCTAAACCCTAAAACCCTAAACCTTAACCCCTAAACCCTAAAACCATAAAACACTAAACCCTAAACCCTAAAACCCTAAACCCTAAACCCCTAAAACCATAAAACCCTAAACCTTAAACCCCTAAAACCCTAAAATCCTAAACCCTAAACCCTAAAATCCAAAAACCCGAAAATCCAAAAATCGTAAACCCTAAACCCTAAAACCCTAAACTTAAACCGTAAAACCCTAAACCCTATATCATTAAAACCCTAAAACAGTCAAGCCCTAAACTCTAAAACCATAAAACCCTAAAAGCCTCAACCCCTAAACCCTCAACCCCTAAACCCTAAAACCCAAATACCCTAAACCCTTAAAACCCTAAACCCCAAACCCTAAAACCCTAAACCTTAAAACCATAAAACCCTAAACCTAAACCGTAAAACTCTAAACCCTAAAGCCCTTAAAACCCTAAACCCTCAACCCCTAAAAACTAAAACCCTAAAACCCTATACCCCTAAAACCCTAAAAGCCTAAACCCCTAAACCCTTAAACACAAAAAACCTAAACCTTAAAACAGTAAACCCCTAACAGCCTAAAACCCTAAATCCTAATACCCTAAACCCAAAAACCCTAATGCCCTAAAACCTAAAACCCTCTAACCCTCTAACCCTAAACTCATAAACCCTAAACCCTAAAACCCTAAAACCATAAAACCAAAAACCCTAAACACTAGACCCAAAAACCCTAAATCCCTGAACCCTAAACCCCTAAACCCTAAAACCCTAAAACCCTAACCTTAAAACACAAAACCTTAAAAGCCTAAATACCCTAAACCCTACAACCCTCAACCCTCTAACCCTAAAAGCCTAAAACCTTAAAACCCTAAACCCTAAACCCCAAAACCCTAAACGCCAAAACCCTAAACCCTAAAATCCTAAAACCCAAAAACTCGAAAACCCTAAACCCTAAACCGTAAATCCTAAAACCCTAAAACCGAAAAACCCTAAACTCTAAACCCAAAATCCTAAAACCCTCATATCCTAAAACCCTAAACCCTAAACCCTAAACCCTAAACCCTAAACCATAAACCCAAAAACATAAACACTAAACCATAAAACACTAAACCCCTAAAACTCTAAACCCTAGACCCGAAACCCTTAAAACCCTAAACCCTAAAACCCTAAAACCCGAAAACCCTGAACCACCCTAAACCCAAAAACCTAAACCCTAAACCCCTAAACCCTAAACCCTAAACCCCCAAAAACCTTAACCTCTAAACCCCTAAAACCACACAACCCTACACCTTAAACCCTAAACCCTAAACCCTAAACCCCTAAAACTCCAAAACCATACAACCCTAAACACCCAAAACCCTAAAACCATAAAACCCCAAACCCTAAACCTTTAAAATCCTAAACCCAAAAACCCTAAACCCTAAACCCATAACACTAAACCATAAAAGCCTAAACCTCTAAAACTCTAAGCCCTAGACCCTAAACCCTTAAAACCCTAAACCCTAAAACCCTAAAGCCCGAAAATCCTAAACCACCCTAAACCCAGAAACCTAAACCCTAAACCCCTAAACCTGTCAAACCCTAAACCCTAAAACCCTCAATCCCTAAATCCTAAACCCCTGAAACCCTAAAACTCTAAAATACAAAAACATAAACCCTAAACCCTAAACTCTAATACTCTAAAACCAAAAACCCTAAACCCTAAAACCCTAAACCCTTAACCCTAAACCCTCAAACCTAACCCTAAGCCCTAAACCCTAAAACCCTAAACCCTAAACCAGAAAACCCTAAACCCTAAAACCCTGAACCCTAAAACCCTAAAATCCTAAAACCTAAAACCCTAAAACTATAAATCCCTAAAACCCTAAAACCCTCAACCCTCTAACCTTAAAACCCTAAAACCCTAAACCCTAAAACACTAAAGCCCTAAACCCTAAAACCCTAAAACCCAAAAACCATAAAACGATAAACCCTAAACCCCAAACCCAAAAACCTAAAACCCTAAACCCTAAAACCCTAAACCCTAAATCCTACAACCTTAAAACCCCAAAACCCTAAACCGTAAACCCTAAACCCTCAACCCCAAAACCCTAAACCCCATAAACCTAAAACCCTAAAGCTCTAAAACCCTAAACCCTAAACCATAAAACCTTAACCCCTAAAACCCTAAACCTTAAACCCTAAACCCTAAACCCTAAACCCCAAAAACTCCAAAACCATACAACCCTAAACCCACAAAACCCTAATACCATAAAACCCTAAACCCCTAAAACCATAAACCCTAAACCCCTAAAATCCTAAACCCTAAACCCTAAAACCCTAAAACCCTAAAACACAAAAACCTCAAACCCTAAATCCCTAAACACTAAATACCTAAAACCCTAAACCCTAAACCTCTAAACCCCTAAAACCATAAAACCCTAAACCCTAAACCCTGAAACCCTAAACCCTAATCCCCTAAAACCATAAAACCCTAAACCTTAATGTAACGCCCGCCCCTTTTCACCGAAAATCAGAGTCTATTTTTTTTTAAAAAAAAAATGAAAGTGATAAAGGGCGCAGACGTCACGATGCGAGTTAAGTCCGAGCCTCGAAAGCTTGGCCCTTAACTGGCCAACCCTACGGGTGCGCGGAACGGAGTCCATGGAGAATGGTTCACCCGTAGAAGTAAGCTCGAGGAATAATAAATTAAATGCGGAATGATAATAGATACTATCGTACCAATTTTTCTAGATAGCAAGGAAGATTTCATCATTTAATTACTAAAATGCCATAACATCATATGTCTACAACAAAATCCAAAACATAGCAATAAGTCTAAATTATACAGTCCGATAAGTTAACTATTCAAAAATACATTTTCCAAAATAAAGCTTAAACAAAGTAAATAGTCCGTCTCCCCAAGTTCCTAAGCTTGGCTCCCGTCTCGTCCTTCTGCTCCGGCATTTCCTGCGTCATCAGCTAGGGTAGAAGTAGGGCGTTAGACCATGCGCCCAATAGAACTCCGGGTAGGGCTAGCACATGGATTAGTGATAACAAGCATATCGATAATAATATAGTGAAAACTGGTAGACAATCATATAATGAAACTATAAAGTGAATGACATGCCATGGGTGCCTGTGTTATGAATCCCACCCATTATGATGTCATATCCCCCTTGACGGAAAAACCTCATCAAGATATATCCAATCATAAAATATCCCCCTTGACGGCAAGGCCTCGTCAAGGTGTCCCCATGCCTGTTCTCGGTCGCCCCGACGGAGCATGGACTCCGGTTATAGCCTATTAGGCTATCCCCATGCCTGTTCTCGGTCGCCCCGACGGAGCATGGACTCCGGTTCCTTTATTTTCCCGCCCATGCCATGCATGAGATATATGCATTATGCTATGTAATATATATATAGTCCATAGTCATAATATAGAATTCATAACTTAGCATATAATTCAAAATCTTGCATTATGCCATATAAGATATATAAACCATGATTTAAAACTCATCATAAAATAAACCATAAAATTCCCAAAATAAATCAACGAAACCATCACACAATCCATGGCTTACAAAAAGGTAGGAATCCTACCGAATACCGACTCGCGTCCTTTTATGTTTCCGTCCGATAATCCAGCTACCGACACGCGTACCGCTCGCGATATCCAATACCTTATTACATACACATAATCAGTCCATATTTTTAACTATTTCTAAGCCCATTAATCATTTCCAAGCCCATATGAATAATCGATCACTTTTTAAGCTTTGTGGGTCCCATTTAATCCATTAGACATTTTAATTTGCATGAGTCTAAAAATCAGCCTCCTAGGCTTTATTTAACCATACATAAACTTATCACTTAGTGCCCCTAAGTCCATTAATGACCCATTCAATTATGTCACATGACCATTAAAATTAGCCATTTAATTAATCTAATCCCTATTAATTAATCACATACATACATCCTTCCTTAGCCCATAAAAATGACTTACAATTAAATCATCATTCTTAGGCATATTCTTGGGTCCATAATTGACCCATCACCCATATCATAAGATCACTTACATCAGCCATTTAATTTAACCTAAAGTCCATTCATTTAAACATATACCTACACATTAGTCTTACGCCAAAATGATCTACCATTGGGTTCATTAAAAATCAACCCCTTTTAACTTAACCAAATCCCCATTTTCCTTGGTCTTTTTTACACATTTAAACCCACCATAAGCCCTTCTATGAAGGGGCTCAACTTATACATTTAAACCACCATCCTTAATCACATTTAAGTCCATTTACAACCATCAACAAACCATCATACAAGCATCATTTTCCTTTCATTTTTCCATTACTTCACATACATCATTATTCCACAATTTCACCATTTGATCACCATAGGGTTCGGCCATGGATCCATCATCCATTGATGCCCTTTTTGACCATAAAACAATTACACTCATCCATGGATTCCATCATAAAAACCTCTTCAAAAACTACTTACATTTAATCATTTACAACCTTAAAAATCATACACATTCTCCATGACTTCCACCCTTATAAACCCTAACAAAATACAATTCACTTACCATGGGGTTCGGCCATACTACATGGCCGAACCCTATGGCCCTTGATTCCAAAACATACACATCCATGCTTAATTAACTAAATTACATAATGTCCTCCATTCCTTAAAACCCTAAAAAAAATTCACACATTAATTACATAACCCTTAATCCATTTATTTTTTCTTTCCCTAACCCTAATTTATCCATTAGGGTTTCCTCCACTTTCCATCCTACCATTTGATGGATTTAAAATCCATGGCATAAAATCATTTGGCCACCATTAAATTTAACAAAAATGAATCCCAAATCTTAAACCCTAAAAATCCAAAACTTTTGTTTAAGAAATACTCACAATCCGTCGTCTCCTCCGACTTCCGCCACTCCCGTCGGCTTCCTTAGCCTCCTTTCTCCTTCCTCTTGATCTTTGGTCGGCCAAGATGCTTGATCAATGGTGAAACCCTCCAAACTTAGGATCGGCCAAGGTAGGGTTTGCTTGAGAGGGGGAGAGGGGAAGATGATGAGAGGGAAGACAATAGACCTTGATCTTACAGTACTGGACTAAGAAATCCACTTCTTTCTTCTCTCCTTCTCTTCTTTTCTCCTTAGCTTTTTTTCTTCTCTTCTCTTCCTAGTGGGACGACCATGAGAGAGTGGGAGAGATGGAGTTAGTGAAATGAGAATGGGGTTTCAGGGATGAGATGTAGTCATCTCTTTTTGATTGGTTAAGATAAAGTTTACCATTAATTTCTCCCACCAACCCCTAAGATCTTTTATATGCTTTATGGTCCAAGCCCTCTAGCCAATGTTTTTTAGTGCTTAAGGATAAGGTGGTTTGGTCTCCCCTCTTTGACCACCTTTTTGGATAAGCTTACTTAATTATTTAATTAAATCATTACTTAGGTTAATTTAATTCCCATTTAATTTAATTCCATTAAATTTCTTCCATGAAATCCACCCATGGTTGACCAAGTCAACCATGGTGGCCGGCCCCACCAAACCTTGGGTCCACACGCCACCTCACTTGATGAGGTGGAGGTGGGTCCCATTGGACCATATCACCTTGGTCAACTTCAAATTAACTTAGATGATTTAGACCCATTCAATTCATTCTAATTGGATCACCATTGGGCCCATGGCCCAATTACATTTTCCTCTTACCCATTTACCTTAGGGCCTACATCAATTTGATCCATTGGGTCCCAAATGGGTATTGGGCCCAATTTGACCATCCATGACCCGATTGACCATTTAAATGAATTAAATCCAATCCATGGTTCATTGGGCCAAACTTGGGCCTCTGTCCAAATCTTGATCCATTTACCCTTCTATTACATCAATTTTCCCAATTTCCATCATTAAAACAAATAATATCCACATTTATATTGATTTAAAAATTTGAGCTATTACACTTAAACCCTAAACTCTATACTTTAAACCCCTAAAACCCTAAAATCTTGAACCCTAAACCCTAAAATCCAAAAACCCTAAACCCCTAAAACCATAAAACCCTAAACTCTTTACTTTAAACCCCTAAAACCCTAAAACCTAAAACCCAAAAACCCTAAAATCCAAAAACCCTAAACCTTAAAATCCTAAACCCTAACCCTAAACCCTAAAACCCTCAAACTCTAAAATCCTAAACCCTACACCCTAAAACCCTAAAATCCTAAAACCTAAACCCTAAACCCGTAAAACCCTAAAACCATAATACCCTAAACCCCTAAAACCCTAAACCCTAAACTCAAAAATCCTAAAACCCTAAACCCAAAACCTGAAATCCAAAACCCTAATACCCTATAGCCCTAAACCCTAAAACCCTAAAACCCTCAAACTCTAAAACCCTAAACCCTAAACCCTACACCCTAAACCATTAACCTAAACCCTAAATTCTAAACCCAAGAACTAAAACCTTAAACAATAAAACCCTACACCCCTAAAACCCTAAACCCTAAACCCAAAACCCAAAAATCCTAAAACTCTAAAACCCTAAATCCTAAACCCAAAACCCTAAAACCCTAAAACCCTACACCATAAAACCCTAAACCCCTAAAACCCTCAAACCCTAAACCCTAAACTCTAAAACCCTAAAACCTTAACCCCTAAAACCATAAAACCCTAAACCTAAGACCCTAAACCCTAAACTCAAAACCCAAAACCCCTAAACCCCTAAAATTCTAAACCCTAAACCCTAAACCCTAAAACCCTAAACCCTAAAACCCTAAAACGCAAAAACCATAAACTCTAAACCCAAAACTCCTAAAACCCTAAAATTCTAAACCCTAAACCCTAAACCCTAAAACACAAAAACCCTAAACGCTAAATCCTAAACCCTAAACCCTACACCCTAAACCCTCAAATCCTAAAACCCTAAACCCTACACCCTAAACCCTTAACCCTCAACCCCAAATTCTAAACCCAAAAACATAAACCTTAAACCACAAAACCCTAAACCCGTAAATCCCTAAAACCCTAAACCCGAAACCCAGAAACCATAAAACCCTAAATCCTAAAACCTTAAACCTTAAAGCCTAAAACCCTAAAACCCTAAAACTTTAAAACCCTAAACCCTAAACCCTACATCCTAAACCCTTAACCCTAAACCCTAAATTCCAAACCCAAAAACATTCACCTTAAACCATAAAACCCTAAAATCCTAAACCCAAAACCCTAAACCCTAAAACCTAAACCCCAAAAACCCTAAAACCATAAAACCCTAAATCCTAATACCCTAAACCCTAAAACCTAAAACCCTAAACCCCTAAATCCCTAAAACCATAAAACACTAAACCCTAAATCCAAAAATCCTAAAACCCTAAACCCTAACCCCTAACCCCTAAACCCTAAATGCTAAAACCCTAAATCCTTAAGACCTTAAAACCCTAAACCCTAAACCCTAAACCCTAAACCCTAAATGCCAAAACCCTAAACCCTTAAAACCCTAAACCGTAAACTCTAAACCCTAAAACCCTAAAACCCAAAAACCCTAAACCCTAAAACCTAAAACCCTGAAACCCTAAAGCCCTAAAACTCTAAACCCTAAACCCTAAAACCCTAAAACCCTAAACCCTTAAACCCTATACCCCTAAAATCCTAAAACCCTCAACCCCTAAAACCCTAAAACCCTATACCCCTAAACCCTAAACCCTAAAACCCAAAAACCCTCAAACTCCCAAACCCTAAAACCCTAAACTCTAAAACCCAAAAATTAAAACCCTATACCCTAAACCCTAATCCAAAAACCCTAAACCCTAAACTGTAAAACCCTAAACCCTAAAACCCTAAAATCCTAAAACCTAAAACCCAAAACCCTAAAATCCTAAAACCCTAAAACTCTAAACCCTAAAACCGTAAAACTATATACCCCTAAAACCCTAAAACCCTCAACCCTCTAACCCGAAAACCCGAAACCCTGAAATCCAAAAACCCTAAACACCAAACCCCTAAAACCATAAAACCCTAAACCTTAAACCCTAAACTCTATACTTTAAACCCCTAAAACCCTAAAATCCTAAACCCTAAACCCTAAAACCCAAAAACCCTAAAATCCAAAAACCCTAAACCCTAAAATCCTAAACCCTAACCCCTAAACCCTAAAACCCTCAAACTCTAAAATCCTAAACCCTACACCCTAAACCCTTGACCCTAAACCCTAAGTTCTAAACCCAAAAACAAAAACCTTAAACAAACCTCTAAAACCCTAAAATCCTAAAACCTAAACCCTAAACCCTAAACCCCTAAAACCCTAAACCCTAAACCCTAAACCCTAAAACCCTAAAACCATAATACCCTAAACCCTTAAAACCCTAAACCCTAAACCCAAAAATCCTAAAACCCTAAACCCTAAACCTTAAACCCTAAACCCTAAACCTGAAATCCAAAACCCAAATACCCTAAAGCCCTAAACCCTAAAACCCTCATACTCTAAAACCCTAAACCCAAAACCCTTAACCTAAACCCTAAATTCTAAACCCAAAAACAAAAACCTTAAACAATAAAACCCTACACCCCTAAAACCCTAAACCCTAAACCCAAAAATCCTAAAATCCTAAAACGCTAAATCCTAAACCCAAAAACCCTAAAACCTTATACCATAAAACCCTAAACCCCTAAAACCCTAAACCCTAAACTCTAAAACCTAAAGCCTTAACCCCTAAAACCATAAAACCGTAAACCTTAAACACTAAACCCTAAACTCAAGACCCAAAACCCATCAACCCCTAAAATTCTAAACCCTAAACCCTAAACCCTAAAACCCTAAAACGCAAAAACCCTAAACTCTAAACCGAAAACCCTTAAAACCCTAAAATTCTAAATCGTAAACCTAAACCCTAAAACGCCAAAACCCTAAACGCTAAACCCTAAACCCTAAACCCTCAAATCCTAAAACCCTAAACCCTAAACCCTACACCCTAAACCCTAGACCCCAAATTCTAAACCCAAAAACATAAACCTTAAACAATAAAACCCTAAGATCGTAAAACCTTAAAACCCTAAACTCTAAACCCAAAAACCGTAAAACCCTAAATCCTACAGCCCAAAAATCATAAACCGTAAAACCCTCAAACTTTAAAACCCTAAACCCTAAACCCTAAACCCTACACCCTAAACCCTAAACCCTAAACCCTAAATTCTAAACCCAAAAACATTAACCTTAAACCATAAAACCCTAAACTCGTAAAACCCTAAAATCCTAAACCCAAAACCCAAAACCCTAAAATCCTAAGCCCCAAAAACCCTAAAACCATAAAACCCTAAATCCTAATACCCTAAACCATAAACCCTAAAACCTAAAACCCTAAACCCCTAAATCCCTAAAACCATAAAACCTTAAACCCATAAAACCCAAAAGCCTAAATCTAAAAATCCTAAAACCCTAAACCCTAACCCCTAAACCCTAAAAGCTAAAACCATAAATCCTTAAAACCCCAAAACCCTAAAACCCATAACTGTAAACCCTAAACACAAAAACCTAAAACGCTAAAACCCTAAAGCCCTAAAACTCTAAACCCAAAACCCTAAAACCCTAAACCCTTCAACCGTATACCCCTAAAACCCTAAAACCCTCAACCCCTAAACCCTAAAACCCTAAAACCCTATAGCCCTAAAACCCTAAAACCCTAAACTCTAAACCCTAAAACCCTCAAACTCTCAAACCCTAAAACCCTAAACTCTAAAACCCAAAAAATTGAAACCCTAAACCCTAAACCCTAAAATTAAAACCCTATATCCTAAACCTTAATCCCAAAAACCCTAAACCCTAAACCGTAAAACCCTAAACCCTAAAACCCTAAAATCCTAAAACCTAAAACCCAAAACCCTAAAATCTTAAAACTATATACTCCTAAAACCCAAAACCCAAAACCCCTAAACCCTAAACCCTCAACCCTCTAACCCTAAAACCCTAAAACTATATACCTCTAAAACCCTAAAACCCTCAACCCACTAACCCCAAAACTCAAAACCCAAAACCCTAAAATCCTAAAACCATGACCCCTAAAACCATAAAATCCTAAAACCTTGGCCCCTAAACCCCTAAAACCCAAAAACCGTAACACCCTAAACCTAAAACCCAAAATGCTAACACCCTAAACCCCTAAAACCCTAAAACCCTAAACCCTAAAACCCTCGACCCTCTAACCCTAAAAGCCTAAACCCTAAACCCTAAAACCCTAAAACCCAAAAACCATAAAACAATAAATCCCAAAACCCTAAACTCGAAACCCTAAAACCCTAAAACCGTAAGCCCTAAACCGTAAAACCTAAACCCTAAACCACAAACCCTAAACCCTAAAACCCTAAAACCCTAAAATCCTAAGCCCTTGACCCAAACAATCCTAAAACCCTAAACCCTAAACCCTACATCCAAAATGCCAAAACCCTAAACCGTAAACCCTAAATCCTAAAACCTAAACCCCTAACACCCGAAAACCCATAACTGTAAACCCTAAACCCTAAAACCTAAAACCCTAAAACCCTAAACCTCTAAAACTCTAAACCCTAAACCCTAAAACCCTAAACCCTAAAACCCTAAAGCCCTAAACCCTTAAACCCTATACCCTAAAACCCTCAACCCCTAAACCCCTAAACCCTAAAACCCTGAAACCCGAAAACCCTATACCCCTAAAACCCAAAAACCCTCAAACTCTCAAACCCTAAAACCCTAAACCCTAAAACCGTAAAATTCTAAAACCTAAAACCCCAAACCCAAAACCCGTAAAATCCTAAAACTATATACCCCTAAAATCCTAAAATCCTAAAACCATATACCCCTAAAACCCTAACAGCCGAAACCCTAAAACACTCAACCCTCTAACCCAAAAACCCAAAAACCCTAAACCCTAAAATCCTAAAACCTTGACCCCTAAAACCATAAAATCCTAAAACCTTGACCCCTAAACCTCTAAAATCAAAAAACCATAAAACCCTAAACCTAAAACCCTAAACCGTAAACCTAAAACCCTAAATGCTAAAACCCTAAACCCCCAAAACCCTAAAACCCTAAACCCTAAAACCCTCGACCCACTAACCCTAAAACCCTAAACCCTAAACCCTAAAATCTAAAAACCACAAAACACTAAATCCCAAAACCCTAAACCCTAAACCCTAAAACCCTCAAACTGCAAAACCTAAACCGTAAAACCCTAAACCCTAAACCCTAAACCAAAACCCTAATCCCCTAAAACCCTAAAATCCTAAGCACTTAACCCAAAAATCAGAAAACTAAACCCTAAACTCTAACCCCTAAACGCTAAAACCCTAATCCATTAAAACCTAAAACCCTAAAACCCTAAAACTATATACCCCTAAAACCCTAAAACCCTAAACCCTAAAACCCTCAACCCTCTAACCCTAAAACCCACAACCCTCTAACCCTAAA
The DNA here is from genome assembly GCA_022113865.1 of Chimonanthus praecox. Lineage (NCBI taxonomy): Eukaryota > Viridiplantae > Streptophyta > Magnoliopsida > Laurales > Calycanthaceae > Chimonanthus > Chimonanthus praecox. Next base: position 21,926,029 of record CM039096.1, on the reverse strand, counting down.
ACCCTAAAACTATATACCCCTAAAACACTAAAACCCGAAACCCTAAACCCTAAAATCCTAAAACTATATACCCCTAAAACCCTAAAACCCTAAACCCTAAAACCTTCAACCCTCTAACCATAAAACCCTACAACTATATACCCCTAAAACCCTCAACCCTAAAACCCTCAACCCTCTAACCCGAAAACCCGAAACCCTAAAATCCCAAAACCTTGACCCCTAAAACCATAAAATCCTAAAACCTTGACCCCTAAACCACTAAAACCCAAAAATCGTAAAACCCTAAACCCTAAACCTAAAACCTTAAACGCTAACACCCTAAACACCTAAAACCCTAAAATCCTAAACCCTAAAACCCTCGACCCTCTAACTCTAAAACCCTAAACCCTAAACCCTAAAACCCTAAAACCCAAAAACCGTAAAACAATAAATCCCAAAACACTAAACCCAAAAGCCCTAAAACCGTAAACCCTAAACCGTAAAACCCTAAACCCTAAAACCTTAACCCTAAAACCCTAAAACCGAAAACCCTAAACCGTAAAACCCTAAACCCTACACCACAAACCCTGAACCCTAAAACCCTAAAATCCTAGGCCCTTGACCCAACAATCCTAAAACCCGAAACCCTAAACGCCAAAACCCTAAACCCTTAAAACCCTAAACCGTAAACCCAAAAACCTAAACCCCTAAAACCCTAAAACCAATAACCGTAAACCCTAAACCCTAAAACCCTAGAGCCCTAAAACTCTAAACCCTAAACCCTAAAACCCTAAATCCCTAAACCTTTAAACCCTATACCCCTAAAACCCTAAAACCCTAAAACCCTCAACCCCTAAACCCCTAAACACTAAAACCCTAAAACCCTAAAACCCTAAACCCTAAACCCTAAAACCCAAAAACCCTCAAACGCACAAACCCTAAAACCCTAAACTCTAAAACCCAAAAAATTAAAACCCTATACCCTAAACCCTAATCCCAAAAACCCTAAACCCTAAACCATAAAATCCTAAAACCTTGACCCCTAAAACCAAAAAATTCAAAAACCTTTACCCCTAAACCCCTAAAACCAAAAAATCAAGAAACCCTAAACCTAAAACCCTAAACGCTAAAACCCAAAATCCCTAAAACCCTAAAACCCTAAACCCTAAAACCCTAAAACCCTAAACCCTAAAACCCTCAACCCTCTAACCCTAAAACCGTAAAACCCTAAAACCCAAAAACCATAAAACATTAAATCCCAAAACCCTAAACCCTAAAACCCTAAAACGGTAAAACCTAAACCAAAACCCTAAACCCTAAACCAAAACCCTAAACCCCTAAAACCGTAAAATCCTAAGCCCTTAACCCAAAAATCCTAAAACCCTAAACCCTAAACTCTAACCCTTAAACGCTAACCCTAAACCCTTAAAACCCTAAACCCTAAACCCTAAAACCTAAAAACCCTAAAACCCTAAACGCTAACACCCTAAACCCTAAAATCCAAAACCCTAAAACCCTCGACCCTCTAACCCTAAAACCCTAAAACCTAAACCCTAAACCCTAAAACCCTAAAACCCTAAAACCCAAAAACCATAAAACAATAAATCCCAAAACCCTAAACCCTAAACCCTAAACCCTAAAACCGTAAACCCTAAACCGTAAAACCCTAAACCATAAACCCTAAACCCTAAACCCTAAAAGCCTAAACCGTAAACCCTAAACCGTAAAACCCTAAACCCTAACCACAAACCCTGAACCCTAAAACCCTAAACCCCTAAAACCCTAAAATCCTAGGCCATTGACCCAAAAATCCTAAAACCCTAAACGCCAAAACCCCAAACCCTTAAAACCCTAAACCGTAAACTCTAAACCCTAAAACCTAAACCCCTAAAGCCTAAAACCCTAAAACCCATAACCGTAAACCCTAAACCCTAAAACCCTAAAACCCTAAAGCCCTAAAACTCTAAACCCTAAACCCCTAAAACCCTAAAACCCTAAACCCTTAAACCCTATACCCCAAAAACCTTAAAATCCTCAACCCCTAAACCCTAAAACCCTAAAACCTTATACCCCTAAAACCCTAAAACCCTAAACCCTAAACCCTAAAACCCAAAAACCCTCAAACGCTCGACCCTAAAACCCTAAACTCTAAAACCCAAAAAATTAAAACCTTATACCCTAAACCCTAAACCGTAAAACCCTAAACCCTAAAACCCTAAAACCATAAAACCCTAAACCCTAAAACCCTCAACCCTCTAACCCTAAAACCCACAACCCTCTAACCCTAAAACCCTAAAACCTATATACCCCTAAAACACTAAAACCCGAAACCCTAAACCCTAAAATCCTAAAACTATATACCCCTAAAACCCTAAAACCTTCAACCCTCTAACCATAAAACCCTACAACTATATACCCCTAAAACCCTCAACCCTAAAACCCTCAACCCTCTAACCCGAAAACCCGAAACCCTAAAATCCCAAAACCTTGACCCCTAAAACCATAAAATCCTAAAACCTTGACCCCTAAACCCCTAAAACCCAAAAACCGTAAAACCCTAAACCCTAAACCTAAAACCTTAAACGCTAACACCCTAAACACCTAAAACCCTAAAATCCTAAACCCTAAAACCCTCGACCCTCTAACTCTAAAACCCTAAACCCTAAACCCTAAAACCCTAAAATCCAAAAACCGTAAAACAATAAATCCCAAAACCCTAAACCCTAAACCCTAAAGCCCTAAAACCGTAAACCCTAAACCGTAAAACCCTAAACCCTAAAACCTAAACCCTAAAACCCTAAACCGTAAAACCCTAAACCCTACACCACAAACCTGAACCCTAAAACCCTAAAATCCTAGGCCCTTGACCCAACAATCCTAAAACCCTAAACCCTAAACGCCAAAACCCTAAACCCTTAAAACCCTAAACCGTAAACCCAAAAACCTAAACCCCTAAAACTCTAAAACCAATAACCGTAAACCCTAAACCCTAAAACCTAAAACCCTAAAACCCTAAAGCCCTAAAACTCTAAACCCTAAACCCTAAAACCCTAAATCCCTAAACCTTTAAACCCTATACCCCTAAAACCCTAAAACCCTCAACCCCTAAACCCCTAAACACTAAAACCCTAAAACCCTAAAACCCTAAACCCTAAACCCTAAAACCCAAAAACCCTCAAACGCACAAACCCTAAAACCCTAAACTCTAAAACCCAAAAAATTAAAACCCTATACCCTAAACCCTAATCCCAAAAACCCTAAACCCTAAACCGTAAAATCCTAAAACCCTTGACCCCTAAAACCAAAAAATCCAAAAACCTTGACCCCTAAACCCCTAAAACCAAAAATCAAGAAACCCTAAACCTAAAACCCTAAACCCTAAACCTAAATCCCAAAACGCTAAAACCCTAAACCCTAAACCCTAAAACCCTAAACCCTAAAACCCTCAACCCTCTAACCCTAAAACCGTAAAACCCTAAAATCCAAAAACCATAAAACATTAAATCCCAAAACCCTAAACCCTAAAACCCTAAAATGGTAAAACCTAAACCGAAACCCTAAACCCTAAACCAAAACCGAAACCGCTAAAACCCTAAAATCCTAAGCCTTTAACCCAAAAATCCTAAAACCCTAAACCCTAAACTCTAACCCTTAAACGCTAAAACCCTAAACCCTTAAAACCCTAAACCCTAAACCCTAAAACCTAAAAACCCTAAAACCCTAAACGCTAACACCCTAAACCCCTAAAATCCAAAACCCTAAAACCCTCGACCCTCTAACCCTAAAATCCTAAACCCTAAACCCTAAACCCTAAAACCCTAAAACCCTAAAACCCAAAAACCATAAAACAATAAATCCCAAAACCCTAAACGCTAAACCCTAAAACCCTAAAACCGTAAACCCTAAACCGTAAAACCCTAAACCCTAAACCCTAAACCCTAAACCCTAAAAGCCTAAACCGTAAATCCTAAACCGTAAAACCCTAAACCCTAAACCACAAACCCTGAACCCTAAAACCCTAAACCCCTAAAACCCTAAAATCCTAGGCCCTTGACCCAAAAATCCTAAAACCCTAAATGCCAAAACCCAAAATCGTAAACTCTAAACCCTAAAACCTAAACCCCTAAAGCCCTAAAACCCTAAAGCCCATAACCGTAAACCCTAAACCCTAAAACCCTAAAACCCTAAAGCCCTAAAACTCTAAACCCTAAACCCTAAAACCCTAAACCCTTAAACCCTATACCCCAAAAACCTTAAAATCCTCAACCCCTAAACCCTAAAACCCTAAAACCTTATACCCATAAAACCCTAAACCCTAAACCCTAAAACCCAAAAACCCTCAAACGCTCGACCCTAAAACCCTAAACTCTAAAACCCAAAAAATTAAAACCTTATACCCTAAACCCTAATCCCAAAAACCCTAAACCCTAAACCGTAAAACCCTAAACCCTAAAACCCTAAAATCCTAAAACCTAAAACCCAAAGTCCATAAATCCTAAAACTATATACCCCTAAAACCCAGAGCCCTAAACCCTAAAACCCTCAACCCTCTAACCGTAAAACTATATACCCCTAAAACGCTAAAACCCGAAACCCTAAAACCCTCACCCTCTAACCCTCTAACCCGAAACTCTAAACCCTAAAATCCTAAAACCTTGACCCCTAAAACCATAAAATCCTAAAACCTTGACCCTTAAACCCCTAAAACCAAAAAATGAAGAAACCCTAAACCTAAAACCCTAAATGCTAAAACCTTAAAACCCTAAACCCTAAAACTCCCGACCATCTAAACCTAAAACCGTAAACCCTAAACCCTAAAACCCTAAAACACAAAAACAATAAAACATTAAATCCCAAAACCCTAAACCCTAAAACCCTCAAACCGTAAAACCTAAACCTTAAAACCCTAAACCCTAAACCAAAACCCTAAACCCCTAAAACCCTAAAATCCTAAGTCCTTAACGCAAAAATCCTAAAACCCTAAACTCTAACCCCTAAACGCTAAAACCCTAAACCCTTAAAACCCTAAACCCGAAACCCTAAAAGCCTAAAACTATATACCCCTAAAACCCTAAAACCCTAAACCCTGCCCTCAACCTCTAACCCTAAAACTATATACCCCTAAAACCCTAAAACCCGAAACCCTAAAACCCTCAACCCACTAACCCCAAACCCTAAACCCTAAAATCCTAAAACTATATACCCCTAAAACCCTAAAACCCTAACCCTAAAACCCTCAACCCTCTAACCCTAAAACCCTCAACCTCTAACCCTAAAACCCTAAAACTATATACCCCTAAAACCCTAAAACCCGAAATCCTAAAACCCTCAACCCTCTAACCTGAAAACCCAAAACCATAAAATCCTAAAACCTTGACCCCTAAAACCATAAAATCCTAAAACCTTGACACCTAAAACCCTAAACCCTAAACCTAAAACCATAAACGCTAAAACCCTAAACCCCTAAAACCCTAAACCCTAAACCTAAAACCATAAACGCTAAAACCCTAAACCCCTAAAACCCTAAAACCCTTGACCCTCTAACCCTAAAACCCTAAACCCTAAACCCTAAAACCCTCGACCCTCTAACCTAAAACCCTAAATCCTAAACCCTAAAACCCAAAAATCATAAAACATTAAATCCCAAACCCTAAACCCTAAAACCCTCAAACCGTAAAACCCTAAACCCTTAAACAAAACCCTAAACCCCTAAAACCCTAAAATCCTAAACCCTTAACCCAAAAATCCTAAAAACCCTAAACCCTAAACTCTAACCCCTAAACGCTAAAACCCTAAACCCTAAACCCTAAAACCTAAAATCCTAAAACCCTAAAGCCCTAAAACTCTAAACCCTAAACCCTAAAACTCTAAAACCCTAAACCCTTAAATCCTATACCCCTAAAACGCTAAAACCCTCAAACCCAAAAACTCTGAACCCTAAAACAATAAAAACTAAAACCCTAAACCCTAAGACCTAAAACCTAAATCGTAAAACCTAAACCCTAAAACCCTAAAATCCTAAAACCTAAAACCCTAAACCCTAAAACCCTAAAACTATATACCCCTGAAACCCCAAAACCCTAAACCCTAAAACCCTCGACCTTCTAACCCCAAAACCCTAAAACTATATACTCCTAAAACCCTAAAACCCTAAACCCTCTAAACCTAAAATCCTAAACCCTAAACACTAAAACCAAAAAAACATAAAACGATAAACCGTAAACCCCAAACCCAAAAACCCTAAACCCCTAAAATCCTAAACCCAAAAACCCAAAAACCCTAAACCCTAAACCCTAAAATACTAAAGCCCTAAACACTAAAACCCTTAAACCCTAAACCCGTAAACACTAAACCCTAAAACCCCAAACCCAAAACCCCTAAAGCCCTAAAACCCTAAACCCTAACCCCCTAAAACCCTAAAACCATAAAACCCTAAACCCAAACCCCTAAATCCCTAAAATCCTAAACCCTGAACCCTAAAACCCTAAAACGCAAAAACCCTAGACCCTAAACCCTAAACCCTTAAAACCTTAAAACCTAAACCCCTAAAAGCCTAAACTCTAAAACCCTAAAACGTTAACCCCTAAACCCCTAAAGCCATAAAACCCTAAACCTTAAACACTAAACCCTAAACTCTAAACCCAAACCCCTAAAACCTTAAAATCCTAAATCCTAAACCCTCCACCCTAAAACACTAAAACGCAAAAACCCTGAACCCTAAAACCTAAACCCTAAAACCCTCCAACCCTAAAACCCAAAACCCAAAACCCCAAAACCCTAAACCCTAAAACCCTAAACTCGAAAAACCCTAAAACAATAAAACCCTAAACCCTAAACCCAAAAATCCTAAAACCCTAAACCATGCACCCTAAACCCTAAAACCCTAAACCCCTAAAATCCTAAAACCATTAAACCCTAAACCCCTAAAACCCAAAACCCAAAACCCAAAAATCCTAAAACCCTAAATCCTAAACCCTAAACCCTAAGAAAAAACCCTAAACCCAAAAACCCTTACCGTAAACCCTAAACCCTAAAACCTAAAACCTAAAGCCCTAAAACTCTAAACCCTAAACCCTAAAACCCTAACACCCTAAACCCTTAAACCTTTAAACCCTATACCCCTAAAACCCTAAAACCCGCAACCCTAAACCCTTAGACCCTAAAACCCTATATCCCTAAAACACTAAAACCACCCTAAACCCTGTACCCTAAAAGCCTAAGACCCTCAAACACTAAAACCCTAAACCCTAATACCCCAAACCCTAAAACCGTCAACCCTTTAAACCTAAAACCCTAATCCCTAAAACCATAAAAACAAAAACCGTAAATCCTAAACCCAAAAACCTAAAACCCTAAACACAACAACCCTAAACCCTAAAACCCTAAAACCTAAAACCCTAAACAGTAAAATCCTAAAACCCTTAACCTAAAAACCCCAAAACCCTAAACCCTAAACCCACAACCCAAAATCCTAAACCCTGAATCCTAAAACCCTTTACCCCTAAAACCCTATACCCCTAAAACACTAAACCATAAACCCTAAAACCTTAAAACCCTAAAACCTTAAAATCCTAAACCCTAAAACCCTACCGTAAACCCTAAACCTTAAAACCCTAAACCATAAACCCCTAAACCCTAAAAGTCTGAAACCCTAAGACCCTAAAACCCTAAACCCTAAAACTCTAAAACTCTAAAACCCTAAACCCTAAACCTAATCCGAAACCCTAAAACCCTACAACCCTAAAACTCTAAACCCTAAACCCTAAACACAAAACCCTAAACCCTAAACCTTAAAGCCTGAACCCTAACACCGTATACCCCTAAAACCCTAAACCCTAAAATCCTAAAACCCTAAAGCCCTAACACCCTAAACCCTAAAACCCTAAAGCTAAAAACCCTAAAACCCAAAACCTAAACCCTAAAACCCGAAACCCCTGAAACACTAAAACGCTAAAACCTTAAACCCTAAAACCCTACCCTAAACCCTAAAACCCTAAAATCCGAAAACCTAAACCCTAAACCCTTAAACTCTAAAACTCTCAAACCCTAAAACCCTAAACCCTAAAGCTCTAAAACTCTAAAACACTAAAACTCTAAACCCTAAACTCTAAACACTAAACCCTAAACCCTAAAATCCGAAAACCTAAACCCTAAACCCTAAAACAGCGTTTTGGGTTTAGGGTTTATCGTTTTAGGGTTTTTGGGTTTAGTGTTTTGGGTTTAGGGTTAGAGGGTTTTAGGGGTATATACTTTTAGGGTTTTAGGGTTAGAGGGTTTAGGGTTTTAGGGTTTTAGGGTTTTAGGGGTATATAGTTTTAGTGTTTTGGGGGTATAGGGATTTAGGGTTTTAGGGTTTAGGGGTTTAGGGGTTGAGGGTTTTAGGGGTATAGGGTTTAAAGGTTTAAGGGTTTAGGGTGTTAGGGTTTTAGGGTTTAGGATTTAGGGTTTAGAGTTTCAGGGCTTTAGGGTTTTAGGTTTTAGGTTTTAGGGTTTTAGGTTTTAGGTTTTAGGGTTTTCGGTTTTTAGGGTTTTAGGGGTTTAGGGTTTTAGCATTTAGGGTTTAGGGTTTAGGGCTTTAGGATTTTTGGGTTTAGGGTTTAGGGTTTTAGGGGTTTAGGGTTTAATAGTTTTAGGGTTTTAGGGGTTTAGAGTTTTAGGATTAAGGGTTTAGGGTTTAGGGTTTTAGGATTTTTGGGTTTAGGGTTTAGGGTTTTAGGGTTTTTGGGGTTTAGGGTTTTAGGGTTTAGAGTTTTGGGTTTAGGGTTTAGGGTTTTAGGGTTTGAGGGTTTTAGGGTTTAGGGTTTAGGGTTTTAGGGTTTTAACGTTTAGGGTTTTAGGATTTTTGGGTTTAGGGTTTACGGTTTAATGAGTTTAGGGTTTTAGGGGTTTAGGGTTTTAGGATTTAGGGTTTATGGTTTAAGGTTTAGGATTTTATGGTTTTAGGGTTTTGGGTTTTTTGGGGTTTAGGGTTTTAGGGTTTAGAGTTTTGGGTTTAGGTTTTAGTGTTTAGGGTTTTAGGGTTTGAGGGTTTTAGGGTTTTGGGTTTTGGGTTTAGGGTTTTAGGGTTTGAGGATTTTAGGGTTTAGGGTTTAGGGTTTTTCCGTATTAGGGTTTTAGGGTTTAGGGTTTAGGATTTAGGATTTTAGGGTTATAGGGGTTTTGGGTTTAGAGTTCAGGGTTTAGTTTTTAAGGTTTAGGGTTTTATGGTTTTAGGGGTGTAGGGGTTAAGGTTTTAGGGTTTTAGGGTTTAGGGTGTTAGGCTTTTAGGGTTTTAGGGTTTAGGGTTTTTGGGGTTTAGGGTTTTCGGGGTTAGGGTTTTAGGGTTTAGGGTTTTCGGGTTTTTCCGTTTTAGGGTTTAGGGATTAGGGTTTATGGTCTTAGGGTTTTAGGGTTTTACAGTTTAGGGTTTATTGTTTTTAGGTTTTATGGTTTTAGGTTTTATGGTTTTAAAGGTTTAGGGTTTCAGGGTTTCGGGTTTAGGGTTATAGTGTTTTCGGGTTTTAGGATTTTAGGGTTTTAGGCCTAGGGTTTAGGGTTTAGGGTTTAGGGTTTTTAGGTTTTAGGGTTTTAGGTTTAGGGTTTAGGGTTTAAGGTTTAGGGTTTAGGGATTAGGGTTTAGGGATTAGGATTTGGGGTTTAGGGCTTTAGGGTTTAGGATTTAGGGTTTAGGGTTTACGGTTTAGGGGTTTAATGTTTCGTGGTTTTGGGTTATAGGGTTTAGGGTTTTTAGGTTTTAGGGTTTTAGGGTTTAGGATTTAGGGTTTAGGGTTTAAGGATTAGGGTTTAGGGTTTAGGATTTAGGGTTTAGGATTTAGGGTTTAGGGTTTACGGTTTAGGGGTTTAATGTTTAGGGGTTTTGGGTTATAGGGTTTAGGGTTTAGGGTTTAGGGTCTAGAGGTTTAAGTGTTTAGGGGTTTTGGGTTATAGGATTTTGGGGTCTAGGGTTTGGGTTTAGATTTAGTTTCTAGTTTAGGGTTTGTGGTTTTAGGGTTTAGCGTTTATGGTTTTAAGGTTTTAGGTTTAGGGTTTAGGATTTTAGGCTTTGGGGTTGGCGATTTTAGGGTTTTACGGGTTAAGGGTTACGGATTTAAGGCTTAGGGTTTAGGGTTTTAGGGTTTTATGATTTTAGGGGTTTAGGGTTTAGTGTTTAGGTTTTAGGGTTGACGGTTTTAGGGTTTTAGGGTTTTTGAGGTTTAGGGTTTAGTATTTAGGGTTTAGGGTTTTAAGATTTTAGGGTGTTAGGGTTGTAGGGAGGGTTTAGGGTTTTGGTTTTAGGGTTTAGGGTTTATGGTTTATGGTTTAGGGTTTAGGGTTTAGGCTGTAGGGTTTTAAGGTTTTTGAGTTTTAGGGTTTAGGGTTTAGGGTTTAAGGTATAGGTTTTAGGATTTAGGGATTATGTTTTTAGGTTTTAGGGTTTTTGTGTTTTAGGGTTTTAGGGTTTTAGGGTTTAGGTTTTAGGGTTTAGGGTTTAGGGTTTTAGGGTTAAGGGTTTACGATTCTAGGGGTTAGGATTTTAGGGTTTTAGGGTTCGGATTTAGGGTTTTAGGGTTTAGGGTATAGGTTTTAGGGTTTTAGGGGTTTAGGGTTTAGGGTTTGGGGTTAAGGTTTAGGTTTTCGGGTTTTGGGACTAGGGTTTAGGGTTTAGGGTTTTGGGTTAGGGCTTCAGGGTTTTAGGGTTTTAGGGGCGTTTAGGGTTTTAGGGCTTTAGGGGGGGTTTATGGTTTTTGAGTTTTAGGGTTTAGGCTTTAGGGTTTAGGGTTTTAGGGTTTTACGATTTTAAGGTTTTGGGTTTTAGGGTCTTAGGCTTTTTGAGTTTAGGTTCAGGGTTTAGGGTTTCGGGTTTAGGTGTTTAGGCTTTAGTGTTAGGGTATAGTTTTCGGGTTTTAGGGTTTAGGGTTACGGTTTTGGATTCAGGGTTTTAGGGTTTTAGGGCTTAGGGTTTTAGGGTTTTATGGTTTAGGGTTTGGAGTTTAGGGTTGAGGGTTTAGGGTTTAAGGTTTTAGGGTTTAAGGGTTTTTGGGCTTAGGGTTTTAGGGTTTAGGGTTTAGGGTTTGGGGTTTAGGATTGAGGGTTTAGGATTTAAGGTTTTAGGGTTTAAGGGTTTAGGATTTTAGGGGTTTAGATTTTAGGGTTTCGGATGTTAGGGTTTTAGGGTTTAGGATTTAGGGTTTTAGGGTTATGATGTTATGGTTTAGGGTATAGGGTTTTAGGGTTTTAGGGGTTTAGGGTTTTGGGTTTAGGGTTTAAGGTTTAGGTTTTAGGGTTTTAGGGGTTTAGGGTTTTGGGTTTAGGGTTTAAGGTTTAGGTTTTAGGGTTCAGGGATTAGGGTTTAGGGTTTAGGGTTTAGGGCTTCAGGATTTAGGGTTTAGGGTTTAGGATTTAGGGGTTTGAGTGTTTAGGGGTTTTGGGTTATATGGTTTTAGGGTTTAGGGTTTTGGGTTTAGATTTTGTCTCTACTTTAGGTTTTAGGGTTTTAGGGTTTAGGGTTTTAAGGTTTCAGGTTTAGGGTTTAGGATTTTAAGTTTTAGGGTTTTACGGGTTTACGGTTGAGGATTTAAGGTGTAGGGTTTAGGGTTTTGGGGTTTTTAGGGTTTTTGGGTTTAGGGTTTAGGATTTGGGGTTTAGTGCTTAGGTTTTAATGTTTTGGGGTTTAGGGTTTCGGTTTTAGGCTTTAGGGTTTTAGGTCTTAGGGTGTAGGGTTTACGGTTTTTGAGTTTTAGTGTTTTAGGGTTTATGGATTTTGGGGTTTAGTGTTTTAGTGTTTTAGGGTTTAGGGTTTAATTTATTTAGGGATTAGTGTTTAGTGTTTACGGTTAGGGTTTAGGGTTTTAGGGTTTTAGGGTTTAGGGTTTAGGGTTTACATTTTTTGTTATAGGGATTAGGGTTTAGGGTTTAGGTTTTAGGGTTTAGGGTTAGGGTCTAGGGTTTAGGGCTTTAGGGTTTTCGGATTTTCGGGTTTTAGGGTTTTGGGGTTTAGGGTTCGGGCTTTAGGGTTGAGGATTTTATGGTTTTGGGATTTATGGTTTAGGGTTTAGGGTTTTAGGGTTTTAGGGTTTTGGGTTTAGGGCTTTAGGCTTTTAGGGTTATGTCTTTTAGGATCTAGGGTTTAGGGTTTTAGGGTTTTAAGGTTTAGGCTTTTAGGGTTTAGTGTTTTACGGGATTAGTGTTTTAGGGTTTAGGTTTTAGGGTCTTAGGATTTTACGGTTTTAGGGTTTTAGGGTTTAGGGTTTTAGGCGTTTTGGATTTTAGGGTTTAGGTTTTAGGGTTTTAGGGTTTTAAGGTTTAGGGTTTAGGGTTTAGGGTTTCGGGATAGGGTTTAGGGTTTTACAGTTTTAGGGGTTTAGGGTTTCGGATTTAGTGTTTAGGTTTTAGGGTTAACGGTTTTAGGGTTTTGGGGGTTTAGGGTTTACGATTTAGGGTTTAGGGTGTTAAGGTTTTAGGGTTTTAGGGTTTAGGGTTTAGGGTTTAGATCTTAGGGTTTACGATTTAGGATTTAGGGTTTTAGGGTTTAAGGTTTAGGTTTTAGGGTTTGGGGATTAGGGTTTAGGGTTTAGGGTTTTAATGTTTTAGGGTTTTATGGTTTAGGGTTTAGGGTTTAAGGTTTAGGTTTTAGGGTTTAGGGATTAGGGTTTAGGGTTTAGGGCTTCAGGGTTTAGGATTTAGGGGTTTATGTGTTTAGGGGTTTTGGGTTATAGGGTTTTAGGGTTTAGGGTTTTGGGTTTAGGTTTAGTTTGTAGTTTAGGATTTAAGGCTTAGGGTTTAGTGTTTAGGGTTTTAGGGTTTAGGGTTTTAGGGATTTAGGGTTTAGGGTTTTAGGGTTTTGTGTTTTAGACTTTAGTGTTTAGGGTTTAGGGGTTTAGGATTTATAGTTTAGGGTTTAGGGTTTAGGGCTTTAGGGTTTTCGCATTTTAGGGATTTAGAATTTTAGGGTTTAGGGTTTAGGCTTTATGATTAAGGATTTTTTGGTTTTGGGGTTTAGGGTTTGGGGTTTAGGCTTTTAGGCTTTTAGGGTTTAGGGTTTTTGGGTTTTGGGGTTTAGTGTTAAGGGTTTTAGGGTTTAGGGTTTAGGGGTTTAGGGTTTTAGGGCTTTAAGGTTTTGTGTTTAGGGTAATAGGGTTTAGAGTTTTATGGGATTTGTGTTTTAGGGTTTAGGTTTTAGGGCCTTAGATTTTTACAGTTATAGGGTTTTAGGGTTTAGGGTTTTTGGCGTTTTGGGGTTTAGGGTTTAGGTTTTAGGGTTTAAGGTTTTAGGGTTTAAGGTTTTAGGGTTTAGGGTTTTATAGTTTTCGGGTTTTAGGGTTTTGGATTTTAGGGTTTAGAGTTTAGGGTTTTTGGGGTTAGGGTTTAGGTTTTAGGTTGTTAGGGTTTATGGTTTAGGGTTTATGGTTTTAGGGGTTTATCGTTTTAGGGTTTAGGTTTTAACGTTTTACAGTTTAGGATTTTAGGGGTTTAGGGTTTTAGGGTTTAGGATTTAGGGTTTTAGGGTTTACGGTTTAGGGTTTAGGATTTAGAGTTTAGGGTTTAGGGTTTCAGATTTTAGGGTTTCAGGCTTTAGGGTTTTAGGGGTTTAAGATTTTATGATTTAGGGTTTTAGGGTTTTAAGGTTTAGGATTTAGGGTTTTGTGTTTAGGGTTTAAGCTTTTAGGGTTTAGCGCTTTAGGGGTTTAGGATTTTAGGATTTAGGGTTTAAGGATTTTAGGGTTTAGGATTTATGGTTTAGGATTTAGGTTTTAGTGTTTAGGGTTTAGGGTTTAGGGCTTTAGGATTTTAAGATTTTAGGGTTTTAGGGTTTAGGGTTTAGGTTTTAGGGTTTTAGGCTTTTAGGGTTTTAGGCTTTTAGGGGTTTAGTGTTTTAGGGTTTAGGATATAGGGGTTTAGGGGTTTAGGGCTAAGGTGTTAGGCTTTCCGGGTTATAAGATTTTGGGGTCTTAGGGTTTAGGTTTTAGGGTTTAGGGTTTTAGGGTTTAGGGTTTTCGAGTTTAAGATTAAAGGTTTTAGGGTTTTAGTGTGTAGGGTTTTAGTTTAGGGTTTAGGGCTTAGGGTTTTGGGTTTAAGAGTTCGGGCTTTATGGTTTTAGGGTTTTACGATTTTAGGGTTTTGGGTTTGGGGTTCAGGGTCTTAGGATTTTACGATTTAGGGTTTTAAGTTTTTTTTTAATTTAGGGTTTAGGGTTTAGGGTATTAGGGTTTTTGAGTTTTAGCCTGTAGTATTTGGGGTTTAGGGTCTAGGGTCTAGGGTTTAGGGTTTCAGGTTTTGGTTTTATTGTTTTTTTTAAAGTTGATGGTTTTCGCATTTAAGGGTTTTAGTGTTTTAGGGTTTAGGGTTTATGGTTTACGGTTTAGTGTTTAGGGTTGACAGTTTTAGGGTTTTAGAGGTTTAGGGTTTAGGATTAACGGTTTAGGGTTTTTGGGTTTTAAGGGTTAACGGTTTAGGTTTTAGGATTTTAGTTGTTTAGGGTTTAGGGTTTAGGGTTTAGGTTTCACGGTTGATGGTTTTTTGCTTTTTGGGATTTCGGGTTTAGGGTTGAGGGTTTAGGGTTTAGGGTTTAGTGTTTAGGGTTTAGGGTTTAGGGTTTAGGGTTTTATGATTTAGGGTTTTGGTTTAGGGTTTAGGGTTTTAGGGTTTTAGGGTTTAGGGTTTTGGGTTTTAGTGTTTAGAGTTTATGGGTTTGGGGTTTTAGGGTTTAGGCTTTAGGGTTTTAGGGTTTAGGGTTTAGTGTTTTTGGGTTTTTTGGGTTAAGGGATTTAGGGGTTTACGGTTTTAGGGTTTTGATTATATAGTTTTAGTGCTTTAGGGATTTAGGGGTTTACGTTTCAGGGTTTTGATTATATGGTTCTCGTGCTTTAGGGATTTAGGGGTTTATGGTTTTAGGGTTTAGGTTATATGGTTTTAGTGTTTTAGGGGTTTAGGGTTAGGTTTAGGTTTTAGGGTATAGGGTTTTGGTTTAGATTTTAGGGTTCTAGGCTTTAGGTTTTACGGTTTAAGGTTTTAGGGTTTTTAGGTTTAGTGTAGCGTTTTAGTGTTTAGGGTTTTAGGGTTTAGGGTTTAGGGTTTAAGCTTTTTGGGTTTTAGGGTTTAGGGTTTTAGGCGTTTAGGATTTTAGAGTTTTAGGGTTTTAGGGGTTTAGAGTCTAGGGTTTAGGGTTTAGAGTTTCGGTTTTGTAACGCCCGCCCCTTTTCACCTTAAGTCAGAGTCTATTTTTAAACTTTTTTTCAATAGTGACAAAGGGCGCGGACGTCACGACGCGAGTTAAGTCCGAGGTTCTAAAGCCCGGCCCTTAACTGGCCAACCCTACGTGTGCGTGGAACGAAGTCCACGAAGAACAGCTCACACGTAGACGTAAGCTCAAGGAAAATTACAACTAAGTGCGGAATTAACAATAAATTCTATCCTACAAATTTGAGATAGCAGGGAAGATAACATTCCTAATATTATCAATACATCACAATGTCTCAACTTCCAAAATAAACCAAAATATAAGAAGTAATCTAATTATACAGTCCGACAAGCTAAACTGTTCAAATATACATTTCCCAAAAATAAACTTTAATAAAGTAAACAGTCCGCCTCCCCAAGCTTCTAAGCTTGGCTCCCGTCCCGTCCTTCTGCTCCGGCATTTCCTACGTCATCAGTTAGGGTAGAAGTAGGGCGTTAGACAACGCGCCTAGGAGGACTCCGAGTAGGGCTAACACATGGATTAGTGATAACAAAGCATATAGATAATATTATAGCGAAAAACCATAAAATGAATGCTATGCCATGGGTATTTGTGTTATGAACCCCACCCATCATCCATACCATCATGCTGTCATATCCCCCTTGACGGCAAAACCTCGTCAAGATATAAACAATCACAATCATCCCCCTGGACGGCAACCGTCCAGGTATAAACAATCACACATTATCGCCCTTGATGGAAGAACCATCATCAAGGTATCATAATTACATACAACATCCCTGATAAATCAAACACATCACAATATCTCCATGTCTGTTTATCGGTCGCCCCGACGGAGCATGGACTCCGGTTTCATTTCATCCTTCCCCTGTCATATCCCTCCCATGCCATGCATGAGATGTAGATGCCATATGCCATGTAATGAATATAATAACAAACCATGACATTAAAAAATCCCATCAATAAAACATATAACTTGATTATCAAAAATAGATCAAGCAAAGCCATAATAATCACATCATAGCCTTAAAACCCATTTTTAAACCAATCATATGCTTACCAGAATAAATCAAGTAAAAACCCCTACTTAATACATAATTCAAAACCAATCTTAAAGCAAACCATATAATTTCCAAAATAATTCAAAGAAACCATCACTCAATCCATGGCTTACAAAAAGGTTAGAATCCTACCGAATACCGACTAGCATCCTTTCTCGCTTCCGTTCGATAAACCAGGTCGCCGATCGCGCACCGCCTGCGATATCCAATACCTTATTACATACACATAATCAGTCCATATGAACAATCGGTCACTATTTAGGTTTTGTGGGTCCCACTTAATCCATTAGACATTTTAATTACATGAGTGTAAAATCAGCCTCCCAGGCTTTATTTCACCCTACATAATGCTATTACTTAGAATCCCTAAACCCATGATCATCTCCCATGGAGTTCTTCATTTTAGCCATTATTTACGATTTTGCCACTACCTCTTCTCCATGGTTAATCACTCATTCATCCATGCATGATTTAAGTCCATAGATGATTCATAGATTTGGATCCATCAATGACCCATCACCCATATCTTAAAATCATTAAAGTCAGCCACTTAACTTAACCTAAAGTCCATTACTTTAAACATGTACAAACACATTAACCTTAGGCCATAATGATCTACAATTGAGTCATTAAAATTCAGCCCTTTGAACTTAACCAAATCTCCATTGTCCTTGGTCTTTGGTTACACATTAAATTCATCATAAGTCCCTCCATTGAGAGAACCTAAACCATGCACTTGACTTATCATTATTCCTTAATCACATTTCCATTACAACTAACAACACTAAAAATTAGCCACTTAAACACTCTAAATCCTCATTCATTTCTCACATACATCATACCAAAATTATCCATAAGTTTACCCACAAATGGGTCATGGGTTCGGCCTATCTACACATTTGGACCCATTATAAGCCCTTCCATGAAGGGGCTTAACTTATACATTTAAATCACCATCCTTAATCACATTTAAATCCCTTTTACAACCATCATTTTCCCCATTTTTTTGTACTCATCTAAAACTACCCTTACACCACCATATGCCATTTTCATGGCTATCATCACTACACCATATCTAACATATAAAAAACATTTTTCCACCTTCTACAACAATCATCCATTTTAATTTCAAGCTTCAAACATTTGAGAACTCAACCAAGTTAGCAAGTTTAACCAAAGAAAGGGTATCCTCACCAACAACTCTTTCCACCCTTGGTATGGTAGGTACACACCCTCTATTCCTCATCGATACATGTTCATCTAATATGAGCACCATTTTCTCAACAAAGTACATGAGCCGTTCATTTAGATTCAAACCATACATCAAACACAAGTTCTACCCTATAATCTCATCCACAATATAATAATTATAAATCTCATTAACCACATATTAAAAACTATTCATCCATCATCACGCCACACCTATTTCATTCAATTTCATTGATCACATATCATGTATGATCATAATGATAATTCATTTAGGCATTTACACATACACCTAATAGGCAGACTAATCATTCTAATAATTACAGTGGAGTTTCCCTCATCATCACTATGATCCAAATACCTCTAAGTTCACCAATCACTCTCCATCAATTTCCATAATTTTACACCCATCATTACACATACATCACCATAGGGTTCAAAAGCATTCCCCATTTTTTTTCCTCATTTAAATCCCTTTAAAACTCTCTCACATTCATTCATTTAAAACCCTAAAATCATTAACCACCCTCCATGTATTCCATTCTTTAAAACCCTAAAAATTATACCTCACTTACCATGGCTTCCATTTTAAAACCCTTTAAAATTACCCACATTTAATCATTTAAAAAAAACTTAAAACCCTAAATCATTCTCCATGCTTCCATTTTTATAAACCCTAATAAATAAATCAAACATCTACCATGAGGTGTACTTGAGAGAGAGAGAGAGAGAGGATGGGATGGAAAAATTACCTCAAGCTTTGGTCTTGAAGAGGTGGCCCCAAGTTTGTACTTTTCTTCTCTTCTCTTCTAAGTTTCCTTCTTCTTTCTCTTCTTACTTTTGTTCTTCTCTACTTCTTGGAGATGAGGGATGGTGGTGTGGGAGAGCAAGAGAGAAAGAGAATGAAATGAGAGTGAAAAGAGAGGGAGAAAAGAAAAGGTAAGGCTTATCCTACTTGGTTTCTTAAATCACACTTTACATTAATTTCTTACCAACCAACAAGATATTTTCCATGCTTTATACTTTATGGTGGTTGGGATAAACACTACAAGCCAACGTTTTGGCCTTTGAAAATGAGGTGGTTTGGTCATTCAATTTTGACCATTTGACCACCTTTATGATTATTTAACCATTTAATTAATTAGATAATTAGGTTAATTAAATTCCCATTTTAACTTAATTCCATTTGTTTAAGTTCCTTCATGCATCCACCCATGGTTGACCAATTCAACCATGGTGGCCGGCCCCACCAATCCTTGGTCCACATGCCACCTCATTTGATGAGGTGGAGGTGGGTCCTAATTGGCCATGTTACTTAGGTCTAATTAATACTACTTAGGTGTTTAAAAATCAATTCAATCCACTTCCCTTATTGGATCACAATTGGGACCATGGCCCAATTAAGTTCTCTATCCATTTACCTTAGAGTTTGCATTACTTTGACCCATTAAGTCCCAAATGGGCATTGGGCCCAATTTGACTACCCTTGACCAATTAGTCATTATTGACCCATTAAATGAATTTAAATCCAATCCATAGTCTATTGGGCCCCACTTGGGCCTTTGTCCAAATTTTGGTCCATTTACATTTATTCCATCAATTCTCCCAATTTCCATCATTAAAATAAATAATAACCACATATTTATTGATTTAAAATTTTCGGGCCATTACAGGTTTTAGGGTTTAGGGTTTAGGGCTTTAGGGTTTTCGGGTTTTAGGGTTTTAGGGTTTTAGATTTTAGGGTTTAGGTTTAAGGTTTTGGGTTTTAGGATTTTACGGTTTTAAGGTTTAGCATTTCGGGTTTTAGGGTCTTAGGCCTTTTGGGTTTAGGGTTATGGGTTTTTGGGTTTCGGCTTAAGGTGTTTAGGGTTTAGAGTTAGGGTTAGGGTTTAGGGTTTAGGGTTCAAGGTTTTAGGGTTTCGGGTTTTAGGGTTTAGGGTTTTAGGGTTTAGGGTTTTATGGTTTTAGGGTTTAGGATTTTGGGTTTTAGGGTTTAGGATTTAGTGTTTAGGGCTTCAGTGTTTTAGGGTGTTGGGTTTAACGTTTAGGTTTATGTTTTTAGGGTTTGTTTAGGGTTTAGGTTTTAGGGTTAGGGTTTTAGGGTTTAGGGTTTAGGGTTTAGGGTTTAGGGTTTAGGGTTTAGGGTTTAGGTTTAGGGATTAGGGTTTTTGGAGTTTAGGGTTTTAGGGTGTAGGATTTAGGGTTTAGAGTTTAGGGTTTTATGGTTTTAGGGTTTAGGGTTTATGGTTTTAGGGTTTTCGGTTTTAGAGTTTAGGGTTTTAGGGGTCCAGGGTTTAGGCTTTACGGTTTAGGGTTTAGGGTTTATAGTTTTGGATTTAGGGTTTAGGGTTTAGGGTTGAGGGTCTTAGGGTTTAGGGTTTAGAGTTTTGGGTTTAGGGTTTAGGGTTTAGAGTTTAGGGTTTTAGGGTTTTTGGGTTATGGTTTAGGTTTTAGTGTTTAGGGTTTAGGGTTTTAGGGTTTTTGGTTTTTGGGGTTTAGGGTTTTAGCTTTTAGGGTTTAGGGTTTAGGTTTCAGGGTTTAGGTTTTAGGGTTTAGGGTTTAGGGTTTTAATGTTTTAGGGTTTAGGGTTTTTAGGGTCTAGGGTTTTAGGGTTTAGGGTTTAGTGTTTAGGGTTTTGGGTTTTAGGGTTTAGGATTTAGGGTTTTAGGGTTTTTACGTTTAGGGTTTAGGTTTTAAGGTTTAGGGTTTAGGGTTTAGGTTTAAGGTTTTAGGGTTTTCGGGTTTTAGAGTTAGGGTTTTAGGGGTCTAGGGTTTAGGCTTTACGGTTTAGGCTTTAGGGTTTAGAGTTTTGGGTTGAGAGTTTAGGGTTTAGGATTTTAGGTGTTAGGGTTTTAGGGTTTTGGGGGTTTTAGGGTTTTAGGGTTTAGGGTTTTGGGTTTAGGGTTTTAGGGTTTAGGGTTTAGTGTCTAGGTTTTTTGGTTCAGGGTCTAGGGTTTGGGGTTTAGGATTTTAGGATTTTAGGGTTTAGGGTTTAGGGTTTAGGATTTAGGGTTTAGGGTTTTAGGCTTTTAGGGTTGTAGGCTTTTAGGGTTTAGGGTTTTTGGGATTTGGGTTTTGGGCTTAGGGTTTAGGGTTTTAGGATTTCACTGTTTTATGGTTTAGGATTTAGGGTCTTTCGGTTTTCGGGATTTAGGTTTTAGGGTTTTAGGGTTGTAGGGCTTTAGGGCTTAGGTTTTAGGGTTTAGGGTTTTATGGCTTTAGGTTTTTAGGGTTTAGGGTTTAGGGTTTAGCTATTAGGGTTTAGGGTTTTACTTTTTTTTGGTTTAGGGTTTAAGGTTTAGGGTTTTACTTTTTTTTCGGTTTAGGGTTTTTGGGGTTTTGGGGTTTTGGGTTTTAGGGTTTTAGGGCTTACGGTTTAGGTTTTAGGGCTTTATTGTTTTACGGTTTAGGGTTTTTGGGGTTTTGGGTTTTAGGGATTTTGGGTTTAGGGTTTTAGGGTTTTAGGGTTTTAGGATTTCGGATTTGCGGTTTAGGGTTTCGGGTTTTAGGGGTTTAGGGTTTAGGGTTTTACGGGTTAAGGGTTTTACAGGTTAAGGGTTTTAGGATTTAGGGTTTTAGGGTCTTAGGGTTTAGGGTTTTAAGGTTTAGGGTTAGTGGTTAGTGTTTTGGATTTTAGGGTTTTAGGTATTAGGGTTTTGGGTTTTAGGGTTTTAGGGTTTTTGCGTTTATGGTTAAGGTATTAGAGTTTCGGTTTTAGGGTTTAGGGTTTAGGGTGTAGGGTTAAGGGTTTTAAGGTTTTGGGTTTAGTGCTTAAGTTTTAGGGTTTAGGGTTTAGTGTTTTTTTTTTTTCAGGGTTTCAGTTTTTAGGAGGTTAGGTTTTACGATTTAGGGTTTAGGGTTTAAGGGTTTCAAGTTTTAGGGTTTAGGGTAAGTTTTTCGGGTTTAGGGTTATAGTGTTTTAGGGTTTAGGGTTTAGGGTATAGGATTTAGGGTTTAGGGTATGGGGTTTAGGGTTTAAGGGTTTAGGATTTTATGGTTTAGGGTTTTAGGGGTTTAGAATTTTAGGGGTTAGGTTTTTAGGGTTTAGGATTTTAGGTTTTGCGGTTTAGGGTTTTAGGGTTTAGGGTTTTTGGGTTTTAGGGGTTTAGGGTTTTAGTGGTTTAGGATTTAGGTTTTAGGGCTTAGGGTTTAGCGTTTAGGGCTTTAGGGTTTAAGGTTTAGGGTTTAGGGTTTAGCGTTTAGGTTTAGGGTTAGGTTTAGGGTTTAGGGTTTTTTAGGTTTAGGTTTAGGGTTTAGGGTTTAGGGTTTAGGAATTAGGGTTTTTGGATTTTAGTGTTTTAGGGTGTTGGATTTAGGGTTTAGGGTTTAGGTTTTAGGGTTTTCGGGTTTTAGAGTTTAGGGTTTTAGGGGTCCGGGGTTTACGCTTTACGGTTTAGGGTTTAGGGGTTTTTTAGGGTTTAGGGTTTAGGGTTTAGGGTTTAGGGTCTTAGGGTTTAGGGTTTAGTTTTGGGTTTAGGGTTTAGGGTTTAGAGTTTAGGGTTTTAGGGTTTTTGGGTTTATGGTTTAGGTTTTAGTCTTTAGGGTTTAGGGTTTTAGGGTTTTTGGTTTTTGGGGTTTAGGGTTTTAGGGTATTAGGGTTTAGGGTTTAGGTATCAGGTTTAGGTTTTAGGGTTTTAGGGTTTAGGGTTTTAATGTTTTAGGGTTTAGGGTTTTTAGGGTTTAGGGTTTTAGGGTT
The DNA here is from genome assembly GCA_022113865.1 of Chimonanthus praecox. NCBI lineage: Eukaryota > Viridiplantae > Streptophyta > Magnoliopsida > Laurales > Calycanthaceae > Chimonanthus > Chimonanthus praecox. Next base: position 21,903,909 of record CM039096.1, on the reverse strand, counting down.
TAGGGTTTAGTGTTTAGGGTTTTGGGTTTTAGGGTTTTAGGGTTTTAGGGTTTAGGATTTAGGGTTTTAGGGTTTTTACGTTTAGGGTTTTGGTTTTAAGGTTTAGGGTTTAGGGTTTAGGGTTTAAGGTTTTATGGTTTTCGGGTTTTAGAGTTTAGGGTTTTAGGGGTCTAGGGTTTAGGCTTTACGGTTTAGGCTTTAGGGTTTAGAGTTTTGGGTTGAGAGTTTAGGGTTTAGGATTTTAGGTGTTAGGGTTTTAGGGTTTTTGGGGTTTTAGGGTTTTAGGGTTTAGGGCTTTGGGTTTAGGTTTTTAGGGTTTAGGGTTTAGTGTCTAGGTTTTTTGGTTCAGGGTTTAGGGCTTAGGGTTTAGGATTTTAGGATTTTAGGGTTTAGGGTTTAGGGTTTAGGGCTTAGGGTTTTAGGCTTTTAGGGTTGTAGGCTTTTAGGGTTTAGGGTTTTTGGGTTTTGGGTTTAGGGTTTAGGGTTTTAGGATTTCACTGTTTTATGGTTTAGGATTTAGGGTCTTTCGGTTTTCGGGATTTAGGTTTTAGGGTTTTAGGGTTGTAGGGCTTTAGGTCTTAGGTTTTAGGGTTTAGGGTTTAGGGTTTAGGTTTTTATGGCTTTAGGTTTTTAGGTTTTAGGGTTTTAGGGTTTAGGGTTTAGGTATTAGGGTTTAGGGTTTAGGGTTTAGGGTTTTACTTTTTTTCGGTTTAGGGTTTAAGGTTTAGGGTTTTACTTTTTTTTGGTTTAGGGTTTAAGGTTTAGGGTTTTACTTTTTTTCGGTTTAGGGTTTTTGGGGTTTTGGGGTTTTGGCTTTTAGGGTTTTAGGGCTTAGGGTTTAGGTTTTAGGGCTTTATTGTTTTACGGTTTAGGGTTTTTGGGGTTTTGGGTTTTAGGGTTTTTGGGTTTAGGGTTTTAGGGTTTTAGGGTTTTAGGATTTCGGGTTTGCGGTTTAGGGTTTCGGGTTTTAGGGGTTTAGGGTTTAGGGTTTTACGGGTTAAGGGTTTTACGGGTTAAGGGTTTTACAGGTTAAGGGTTTTAGGATTTAGGGTTTTAGGGTCTTAGGGTTTAGGGTTTTAAGGTTTAGGGTTAGTGTTTAGTGTTTTGGATTTTAGGGTTTTAGGGTATTAGGGTTTTGGTTTTAGGGTTTTAGGGTTTTTGCGTTTATGGTTAAGGTATTAGAGTTTAGGTTTTAGGGTTTAGGGTTTAGGGTGTAGGGTTAAGGGTTTTAAGGTGTTGGGTTTAGGGCTTAACTTTTAGGGTTTAGGGTTTAGTGTTTTTTTTTTTAGGGTTTCAGTTTTTAGGAGGTTGGGTTTTACGATTTAGGGTTTAGGGTTTTAGGGTTTCAAGTTTTAGGGTTTAGGGTAAGTTTTTCGGGTTTAGGGTATAGTGTTTTAGGGTATAGGGTTTAGGGTATAGGATTTAGGGTTTAGGGTATGGGTTTTAGGGTTTAAGGGTTTAGGGTTTTATGGTTTAGGGTTTAGGGTTTTAGGGGTTTAGAATTTTAGGGGTTAGGTTTTTAGGGTTTAGGATTTTAGGTTTTACGGTTTAGGGTTTTTGGGTTTTAGGGGTTTAGGGTTTTAGTGGTTTAGGATTTAGGTTTTAGGGCTTAGGATTTAGCATTTAGGGCTTTAGGGTTTAAGGTTTAGGGTTTAAGGTTTAGCGTTTACGGTTTAAGGTTTAGGGTTTAGGGTTTAGGGTTTAGGGTTTAGGGTTTAGGGTTTAGGGTTTAGGGTTTAGGGTTTAAGGTTTTTGGATTTTAGTGTTTTAGGGTGTTGGATTTAGGATTTAGGGTTTTGGTTTTAGGGTTTTAGGGTTTAGGGTTTAAGGTTTTAGGGCTTTCGGGTTTTAGTGTATAGAGTTTTAGAGGTTTAGGGTTTAGGGTTTAGTGTTTAGGTTTTTTGGTTTGGAGTTTAGGGTTTAGGGTTTTAGGATTTTACTGTTTTATGGTTTAGGATTTAGGGTTTTGGGGTTTTCGGGATTTAAGGTTTAGGGTTTTCGGGTTTTAAGTGTTTAGAGTTTAGGGTGTAGGGTTTAGGGTTTCAGGGTTTAGGGTTTTATGGTTTAGTGTAAGGTTTTCGGGTTTAGGGTTTTAGGGTTTAGTGTAGGGGTTTAGGATTTTAGGGTTTATGGTTTTAGGGTTTAGGATTTAGGGTTTTGGGGGTTTTAAGGGTTTTAGGGGTTTAGGGTTTAGGGTTTAGAATTTAGGTTTTAGGGTTTAGGGTTTAGTGTTTAGGGCTTTAGGGTTTAAGGATGTTAAGTGTTTAGGGTTTAGGGTTTCAGGGTTTAGGGTTTTAGGGTTTAGTGTAAGGTTTTCGGGTTTAGGGTTTTAGGGTTTAGGGTTTAGGGTTTTAGGGTTTAGGGTAGGGGTTTAGGATTTTAGGGTTTATGGTTTTAGGATTTAGGATTTAGGGTTTTACGGTTTTGGGATTTAGGGTTTTTGGGGTTTTAGGGTTTTAGGGGTTTAGGGTTTTAGAGGTTTAGGGTTTAGTGTTTAGGATTTAGCGTTTAGGGCTTTAGGGTTTAGCGTTTAGGGCTTTCGGGTTTAAGGGTTTAGGGTTTAGGATTTAAGGTTTTAGGGTTTAGGGTTTAGGGTTTAGGATTTAGGGTTTAGGGTTTAGTGTTTTACGGTTCTAGGTTATTATGGTTTTAAGGTTTAGGGTTAAGGGTTTAAGGTTTAGGGTTTATTTTTTAGGCTTAAGGGTTTAGCGTTCAGGGTTTTAGGGTTTAGGGTTTAGGGTTTTGGGTTTAAGGTTTAAAGGTTTTAGGGTTTAGGGCTTTAGGGGCTTAGGGTTTAGGCGTTATAGGGTTTTAGAGTTTAGGGCTTTAGGGTTTTTGGTCTTAGGGTTTTTTGGGTTTTCGGGTTTTGGGTTCTGGATTTCGGGTTAAGGTTTTAGGGTTTAGGGTTTTGTGTTTAACGTTGTGGGTTTAGGGTTTAGGGCTTCAGGGTTTTAGGTTATTATGGTTTTAAGGTTTAGGGTTTAGGGTTTAAGGTTTATGGTTTATTTTTTAGGGTTTAGGGTTTTGGGGTTTAGAGTTTAGGGTTTCGGGTTTAGGGTTTAGGATTTCGGGTTTTAGGGTTTAGCGCTTAGGGTTTTGGGTTTTAGGATTTTAGGGTTTAGGGTTTAGGGTTTAGGGTTTTAGGATTTCGGGGTTTTAGGGATTAGGATTTGGGGTTTAGGGTTTAGAGTTTAGGGTTTTAGGGTTTTAGGGTGTCGGATTTAAGGTTTAGGGTTTAGGGTTTAAGGTTTAGGGTTTTAGGGTTAAGGGTTTAAGGTTTTAGGATTTTCGAGTTTTAGAGTTTAGGCTTTTAGAGGTTTAGGGTTTTGGGTTTTAGCGTTTTAGGGGTTTTACGGGTTGAGGGTTTTAGGGGTTTAGGATTTTAGTGTTTTAGGGTTTAGGGTTTTGGGTTTAGTGTTTAGGGTATTTGGTTTTAGGCTTTAAGGGTTTTAGGGTCTTAGGGTTTAGGGTTTTCGGCTTTTAGGGTTTTTGCGTTTAGGGTTTAGGTATTAGGGTTTAGGTTGTAGGGTTTAGGTTGTCGGGTTTAGGCTTGAAGGTTTAGGGTATGGGTTTAGGGTTTAAGGGTTTAGGGTTTTATGGTTTAGGGTTTTAAGAGTTTAGGATTTTAGGGTTTAGGGTTTTAGGATTTAGGATTTTGGATTTAGGGTTTTACGGTTAGGGTTTTAGGGTTTTAGGGTTTAGGGTTTTAGGGTTTTGGGGGTTTAGGGTTTAGGGTTTAGGATTTACGTTTTAGGGTTTATGGTTTAGCGTTTAGGGCTTAGGGTTTAGGGTTTAGGGTTTAGGGTTTAGGGTTTAGGTTTTAGGATTTTGGGTTTAGGGTTTAGAGTTTAGGGTTTAGGATTTAGGGTTTAAGGTTTTAGGGTTTAGGGTTTTAGGGTTTTAGGGTTTAGGATTTAATGTTTTAGGGTTTTTAGGTTTTAGAGTTTAGGGTGTTAGGGGTTTAGGGCTTAGGTTGTACGGTTTAGGGTTTAGGGTTTAGAGTTTAGGGTTTAGGGTTTAGGGTTTAGAGTTTTCAATTTTGTGTTTAAGTTTTTAGGCTTTAGGGTTTTAGGGGTTTAGGGTTTAGTGTTTAGGTTTTTTGGTTTAGGGTTTTGGGTTTGGTGTTTAGATTTTAGGATTTAGGTTTACGGTTTAGGGTTTTAAGGTTTTAGGGTTGTAGGTTTTTAGGGTTTAGGGTTTAGGGTTTAGGGTTTTAGGGTTTTAGGATTTTTCTGTTTTATGGTTTAGGATTTAGGGTTTTTGGGTTTTCGGGATTTAAGGTTGAGGGTTTTTGGGCTTTAGGGCTTAGGTTTTAGGGTTTAGGGTTTTAGGGTTTTAGGTTTTTAGGGTTTCGGGTTTTAGGGTTTTAGGGTTTAGGGTTTAGGTATTAGGGCTTTAGGTTTTAGGGTTTTGGATTTTAGGGTTTTTGGGTTTTTGGGTTTTACTGTTTTTGGGTTTTAGGGTTTCGGATTTGGGGTTTAGGGTTTAGGGTTTTAGGGTTTTTGGGTTTTACTGTTTTTGGGTTTTAGGGTTTCGGATTTGGGGTTTAGGGTTTAGCGTTTTAGGGTTTTAGGGTTTTAGGGTTTAGGGTTTTACGGGTTAAGGGTTTTAGGGTTTAGGATTTTAGGGCTTTAGGGTTTAGGGTTTAAGGTTTAGGGTTTTAGGGTTGTAGGCTTTTAGGGTTTAGATTTTTCGGGTTTTAGGGTTGTAGGGTTTAGGGTTTAGGGTTTTTGGATTTTACTGTTTCATGGTTTAGGATTTTGGGTTTTTTGGTTTTCGGGATTTTGGTAGGGTTTTAGGGTTTTAGGGGTTTAGGGCTTAGGTTTTAGGGTTTATGATTTAGGGTTTAGGGTTTTAGGGTTTTAGGGTTTTTGGATTTAGGGTTTTTGGGTTTTAGGGTTTAGGGTTTAGGATTTTAATGTTTTAGTGGGTTAGGGTTTTAGGGTTTTTGGGTTTAGGGTTTAGGATTTTAATGTTTTAGTGGGTTAGGGTCTTAGGGTTTAGGGTTTAGGGTTTTCGGGTTTTAGGGTTGTAGGCTTTTAGGGTTTAGGGTTTTAGGATTTTAGTGTTTTATGGTTTAGGATTTAGGGTTTTAGGGTTTTCTGAATTTCATGCTTAGGGTTTTAGGGCTTAGATTTTAATGTTTAGTGTTTAGGGTTTAGGGTTTAGGAGTTTAGGGTTTTTGGATTTTAGGGGTTTAGGGTTTTACGGGTTTGGGTTTAGGGTTTAGGTATTAGGGTTTAGGTTTTAGGGTTTAGGGGTTTAGGATTTTAAGGTTTAGGGTTTTAGGATTCAGGATTTAGGGTTTTACGGTTAGGGTTTTAGGGTTTTAGGGTTTAGGGTTTTGGGGGTTGAGGGTTTAGGGTTGAGGGTTTAGGGTTTAGGATTTACGTTTTAGGATTTATGGTTTAGCGTTTAGGGCTTAGGGTTTAAGGGTTTAGGGTTTAGGGTTTAGGGTTTGGGGTTTAGGGTTTAGGATTTAGGGTTTTAGGGTTTTGGGTTTAGGGTTTGGGGTTTAGCGTTTAGGATTTAGGGTTTAGGATTTAGAGTTTAGGGTTTACGATTTTGGGTTTAAGGTTTTAGGATTTTAGGGTTTTAGGGTGTCGGATTTAGGGTTTAGGGTTTAAGGTTTTAGGGGTTTAGGGTTTAGGGTTTAAGGTTTTAGGATTTTCGGGTTTTAGAGTTTCGGGTTTTAGAGGTTTAGGGTTTAGGGTTTTGTGTTTAGGGTTTAGTGTTTCGGATTTTAGGGCTTAGGGTTTAGGGTTTAGGGTTTAACGGTTTAGGGTTTAGGGTTTAAGTGTTTAGCATTTAGGGTTTAGGATTTTAGGGTATAGAGTTTAAGGGTTTTTGGCTTTAGGTTTTTTGGGTTTTGGGTTTTAGTGTTTTAGGGTTTTAGGGCTTTAGGGTTTTTGCGTTTAGGGTTTAGGTATTAGGGTTTAGGTTTTTGTGTTTAGGGTTTAGGGTTAAGGGTTTTAGGGTTTTAGGGTTTAAGGTTTAGGGTTTAGGGTTTAGGATTTAGGGTTTTATGATTTTAGGGTTTCAGTTTTTAGGGTTTTAGGGGTTTAGGATTTAGGATTTAGGGTTTAGGGTTTTAGGATTTCAGGGTTTAGGGTTTAGGGTTTTTGGGATTTAGTATTTAGGGTAAGTTTTTCGGGTTTAGGGTTACAGTGTTTTAGGCTTTAGGGTTTAGGGTATGGGGTTTAGGGTTTAGGGTATGGGGTTTTGGGTTTAAAGGTTTAGGGTATGGGGTTTTGGGTTTAAGGGTTTAGGGTTTTATGATTTAAGGTTTTAGGGGTTTAGGGTTTTAGGGTTTAGGATAGGGTTTTGTGGTTTAGGGTTTTAGGGTTTAAGGTTTTTGGGTTTTAGGGGTTTAAGGTTTTAGGGTTTTAGGGGTTTAGGGTTTAGGGTTTAGCATTTAGGTTTTAGGGTTTAGGGTTTAGCGTTCAGGGCTTTAGGGTTTAAGGGTTTTGGATTTAGGGTTTAGCGTTTGCGGTTTATGGTTTACGGTTTAGGGTTTAGGGTTTAGGATTAAGGGTTTAGGATTTAGGGTTTTAGGGTTTAGGGTTTAGGATTTAGGGTTTAGGGTTAAGGTTTTTGGATTTTATTGTTTAGGGTGTTGGATTTAGGGTTTACGGTTTAGGTTTTAGGGTTTTAGGGTTTCGGGTTTAAGGTTTTAGGGTTTTCGGGTTTTAGAGTTTAGGGTTTTAGAGGTTTAGGGTTTAGGGTTTAGGGTTTTAGAATTTTAATGTTTATTGTAATGGCCCGAAATTTTTAAATCAATAAATATGTGGATATTATTTATTTTAATAGTGGAAATGGGAAATTTGATGGAATAAATGGTAAATGGACCAAAATTTGGACAAAGGCCCAACTCGGGCCCAATAGATTATGGATTGGATTTAAATTCATTTAAAGGGTCAATGATGGTCAATTGGGCCAAGGATGGTCAAATTGGGCCCAATACCCACTTGGGACCCAATGGATTAAGATAATGTAAGCCCTAAGATAAATGTATATGGATAAATGTAATTGGGCCATGGGCCCAATGAGGATCCAATTGGTTGGAATGGACTTAGTTAAAGCTAAATCACCTAAGTTGGTGATGGAATTAGACCAAGGTGATGTGGCCAATTGGGACCCACCTCCACCTCACCAAGTGAGGTGGCGTGTGGACCAAGAGTGGTGGGGTCGGCCACCATGGTTGACTTGGTCAACCATGGGTGGATACATGGAGGAAATTTAGGGAAAGGTAATTAGATTAAATAAGAAATAATTAACCTAGGCTAAGGATTTAATTAATCACATTAGTTAAGTTGGTCAAATAAGTCAAATGGTGGTTTTTAACAAACACAAACCACCCAAAGAAACACACCAACGTTGGCTTGGTGGTGGTTATCCCAACCACCACCATAAAGTATAAAAATATCTTATGGGGTTGGTGAGGAAAAAGTAATGGTGGAGTAAAGTTTAAGAAAACAAAAAGGGAGTTGTTTTTATCTTATCTCTCAAACCCTAATCTCATTTCACTCTCTTGCTCTCCCACACCACCGTCCCTCATCTCTAAGGAAAAAGAAGAAGAAAATTAAGAAAGGAAGAGGAGAAGAGAAGAAAGAAGAGAAGAGGTGCAAGCATGGTCCACCATTCTAAGGTCAAGATCTACCATCTTCTTCTCATCATCTCCTCCTTTCCCTCTCTCAAGCAAACCCTACCATGGCCAAACCCAAGCTTGGGGGTTTCTCATCTTAATCAAGTATCCTAGACGATTAAACAAGGAGAGGAAGGAGAAAGGAGGCTAAGGAAGTTGACGGGAGTGGCGGAAGTCGAAGGAGACGACGGATTGTGAGTATTTCTTAAACAAGAAATTTTGGATTTTTAGGGTTTAAGATGTGGGATTCATTTTGTAAATTTAATGGTGGCCAAATGATTTTATGCCATGGATTTTAAATCCATCAATTTGAAGGATGGAAAATGGGCAAACCCCTAATGGATAAATTAAGGTTAAGAACAAATTAAATGGATTAAAGGTTATGAAATTACATTAATTAAGCATGGAGAATGGTTTATGATTTTGAGATTTTTAATGATTAAATGTTGGAAGATTAAAAAAGGGGTTTTTATGAGAAAAACCATGGTGGGTGATTAGGTAATGTGTGATTTTCTTAGGGTTTTAAGGAATGGAGGACATTGTGTAATTTAAATTGATTAAGAATGGAAGCATGGAGAATGGTTTAGAATTTTAAATGCTTAATGATTAAATGTTGCAAATTTTAAAAGAATTATGAGGGAGTTTATGAATGATGTGAATGATTTGGTGGCCTTAAAAAGGCATGAATGGACAATGAACCCTATGGTGATCCAATGGTGGATTAATGGTTATGAATTATGGAAAAATAAATGGGAAATGTGGTGGTGTTGATGGACCAAAAGGGACCCAATGTTATTAGTTGTAATGGGAATATGGCTAGGTTTATGGACTTGAATGTGATTAAGAATGATGATTTAAGTGTATAAATTAAACCCTTCATGGAAGGGCTTGTGATGGGTGCAAATGTGGTAAATAAGCCTAAGAAAATAATGGGAAATTGGGATGGACTAAGTAGTTTAGAACCATGGAAAACAAATGGGGAATGTAGCTAAGTTGATAGACTCAAAATATATTTAATGTTGGTGGTTTTGGAATGTACCAAAATGAACCTAGTGTTGATATTTGTAATGGACTCCAATGTAGTAAAAGATGACGGTTTAAGTGTGCGAATTAGACCCCTTCATGGAGGGACTTGTGATAAATTCAAATGTGTAACAATGGATCCAAGAAAAATGGGAAAAGGACACCATGGGTTCGGCCATGGTGTATGGCCGAACCCATGGCCCATTTGTGAGCCTTTTGATGGGTTAGATTGGAGTATGAATGTGTTTAAATTGATTGGGATTAGGTTAAGTTAAGGATTCATTTTTCATGAGTTCATGTTATGGTTGATAGGTCACTAATAGATCTAAGTTATGAATCAATTTTGGACTTAAGTGTGGCTAAGTTAATAGAATTTAATGTGATTAAGGGTGATGATTCAAATGTGTAAATAGGCCAAAGAAAGAATGAGGTAAAGACATCATGGGTTCGGCCATGGTGTATGGCCGAACCCATGACCCATTTGTGGGTAAAATTATGGATTAAAATTTGGTATTATGTTCGGGAGAAATGAATGAGGGTGAGAGTATTTAAATACCTAGTTTTCTAGTATAGTTATGTTATGGGTAATAATACATCAATGGACCCATTTTGTGAACCAATTAAGGCCTAAGATTAATGTGTATTTGTAGGTTAGGTTAATTAAGTGGTTAATTGCTAATGTTCTTATGTCATGGTTAATGAGACATCAATGGACCCATTTTTGTGAACCAATGGATAGGCTAAGATTAAAGTCTATGGATATGCTTTAGCTAATGGGAATTAGGTTCAGATATGGTTGTATCTCATGATTGGTAAGTGTATGGATCAATTATGAATAAAGGGAATGAGTGGATAATGGACTCATTGCGGTTTAAATACATGATGTAAACCCCATGGAAAGATTTGATGAATTGGGTATTTTGAACGCATGATCCATTAGCCATTTAAAGGGTTAAGTATGGGGTTTTGTATGGGTTTAAAGGAATAAGGATTAGGTCAATAAAAGGACTAATTTTATGATTACATGATATGATTGTTGGGTCATTAACGGACCTAGGTTATGGATCATTAATGGGTCTAAGTTATGGATCCATTATAGACCATAATGTATGTGGAAGAGGGAATGAATTATCCATGGAAGGGTAATGGCAAAACCGTAAATATTGGCCAAAATGAGGAAAACCCACTAAGACATGATGTATGGGCTTAGAAATGGGTAAAACATGGACTAATTGTTAATATGTAATAAGGTACCGGACATCGCAAGCGGTACGCATCGGCGACCGGGTCTATCGGATGGAAAACGAAAGAAAGAACGCTAGTTGGTATTTGGTAGGATTCTAACCTTTTTGTAAGCCATGGATTGAGTGATGGTTTCTTTGAATTATTTTGGAAATTATATGGTTTATTTTAAGATTGGTTTTGAATTATGTATTATGTAGGGGTTTTTACTTTATTTATTCTGGTAAGCATATGAGTGGTTTAAAATGGGTTTTAAGGCTATGATGTGATTATTGAGGCTTTGCTTGATCTACTTTTGATAATCAAGTTATATGTTTTATTGATGGGATTTTTAAATGTCATGGTTTGTTATGATATTCATTACATGGCATATGGCATCTACATCTCATGCATGGCATGGGAGGGATATGACAGGGGAAGGATGAAATGAAACCGGAGTCCATGCTCCGTCGGGGCGACCGATAAACAACCATGGGGATATTCTGATGTGTTTGACTCATCAGGGAGGTTACTATGGGCTCTATGATATGTTGATAAGGTTATTCAAACAATAATATTACTATGTGTTATTATACCTTGATGATGGTTTTTTCATCAAGGGGGAAGTTGTATTTATTGTTATACCTTGATGATGGTTCTTCCATCAAGGGGGATGCCTAGTGTGGACCACATCTTAATGAGGCTTTTCCATCAAGAGGGTCATGGCATGATGATGGTATGGATTTTATTTGGAACACTATGTATTGTTGAAAAAGGGACATTGTACAATGATGATGAGATTGATGGGTGGGATTCATGACATAGAACGCCCATTGCATGACATTGCCCAAAGTGCATGGTTTTATTATAATATTATCTATATGCTTTGTTATCACTAATCCATGTGTTAGCCTACTCGGAGTCCTATTGGGCGCGTTGTCTAACGTCCTACTTCTACCCTAGCTGATGACGCAGGAGATGGCGGAGCGAAAGAACGAGACGGGAGCCCAGCTGAGGAGCTTGGGAAGGCGGTCTAGCCAGTTTTCTAATGTTTATTTTGGATAATGTAATTTGAAGTAGCTTAACTTGTTGGAAATGTAATAAGTTTAGATTACTTGTTATGTTTTGGAATTTACGTTGGACATTATGAATTTCGAAGCACTTTAGTAATTTAATGAATGTCATCTTCCCTGCTATCTAAAAGTTGTAGGTTAGCCTCTATTGTAATTTCCGCACTTAAGGTAGTATTCCTTGAGCTTACGTCTACGTGTGAACCGTTCTCCGTGGACTTCGTTCCACGCACACATAGGGTTGGCCAGTTAAGGGCCGGGCTTTAGAAGCTCGGACTTAACTCGCGTCGTGACGTCCGCGCCCTTTGTCACTATTGATATTGAAAAAAAAAAAAATAGACTCTGATTTTGGTGTGAAAAGGGGGGGCGTTACATTTATGGTTTAGGATATAGGGTTTTTGGGTTTTCGGGATTTAAGGTTTAGGGTTTTCGGGTTTTAAGGGTTTAGGGGTTAGGATTTAGGGTTTAGGGTTTTAGGGTTTCAGGGTTTAGGGTTTTAGGGTAGTGTAAGGTTTCGGGTTTAGGGTTTTAGTGTTTAGGGTAGGGGTTTAGGATTTAAGGGTTTATGGTTTTGGGATTTAGGATTTAGGGTTTTATGGTTTTGGGTTTTAGGGTTTTCGGGGCTTTTAGGGTTTTAGGGGTTTAGGGTTTTAGTGGTTTAGGGTTTAGGGTTTAGGATTTAGGTTTTAGGGTTTAGGGTTTAGCGTTTAGGGCTTTAGGGTTTAAGGGTTTTGGGTTAGGGTTTAGGGTTTAGGTATTAGGGTTTAGGTTTTAGGGTTTAGGGTTTTATTGTCTTACGGTTTAGGGTGTTAGGGGTTTTAAATTTTAGGGTTTTAGGGTTTAGGGTTTGAGGATTTTTACGTTTTTGGGTTTGTGGGTTTTAGGGTTTCGGATTTGGGGTTTAGCGTTTAGGGTTTTTGGATTTTACTGTTCTATGGTTTAGGATTTAGGGTTTTTTGGTTTTCAGGATTTTAGGTTTAAGGTTTAGGGTTTAAGGGTTAGGGTTTTAGGGTTTTAGGTAGTAGGCTTTTAGGGTTTAGGTTTTTGGGTTTTAGGGTTTCGGGGTTTAGGGTTTTTGGATTTTATGTTTTATGGTTTAGGATTTAGAGTTTTTTGGTTTCCGGGATTTTAGGTTTAGGGTTTTAGGGTTTTAGGGGTTTAGGGCTTAGGTTTTAGGGTTTATGATTTAGGGTTTTAGGGTTTTAAGTTTTTAGGGTTTAGGGTTTTAGGGTTTAGGGTTTAGGATTTTAATGTTTTAGTGGGTTAGGGTTTTAGGGTTTAGGGTTTTAGGGTTTTGGGTTTTCGGGTTTTAGGGTCGTAGGCTTTTAGGGTTTAGGGTTTTATGATTTTAGTGTTTTATGGTTTAGGATTTAGGGTTTTAGGATTTTCGGGATTTCATGTTTAGGGTTTTAGGGGTTTAGGGTTTAGGATTTAGGGTTTAGGGTTTTAGGCTTTTGGGGTTTAGGGTTTTAGGGTTTTGGGGTTTAGGGTTTAGGGTTTACGGTTTTAGGGATTTAGTGTTTAGGGTAAGGTTTTCGGGTTTAGGGTTTACGTTATGGGGTTTAGGGTTTAGGGCATGGGGTTTAGGGTTTAAGGTTTTAGGGTTTTATGGTCTAAGGTTTTCGGGGTTTAGGGTTTTAGGGTTTAGGATATAGGGTTTTGCGGTTTAGGGTTTTAGGGTTTTTGGGTTTTAGGGGTTTAGGGTTTTTGGGGTATAGGGTTTGGGGCTTAGGATTTAGGTTTTACGGTTTAGGATTTATCGTTTAGGGCTTTAGGGTTTAAGGGCTTAGGGTTTAGGGTTTACCATTTATGGTTTAAAGTTTAGGGTTTAGGGTTTAGGATTTAGGATTTTAGGGTTTAGGGTTTAGGGTTTAGGGTTTAGGGTTTAGGGTTTAAGGTTTTTGGATTTTAGTGTTTTAGGGTCTTGGATTTAGGGTTTAGGGTTTAGGTTTTAGGGTTTTAGGGTTTAGGGTTTAGGGTTTAGGGTTTAGGGTTTAGGGTTTTAGGGTTTTCGGGTTTTAGAGTTTAGGGTTTTAGAGGTTTAGGATTTAGGGTTTAGTGTTTAGGTTTTTTGGTTTAGGGTTTAGGGTTTTAGGATTTTACTGTTTTATGGTTCAGGATTTAGGGTTTTTGGGTTTTCAGGATTTAAGGTTTAGGTTTTTGGGTTTTAAGGGTTTAGGGTTTAGGATTTAGGGTTTAGGGTTTTAGGGTTTCAGGGTTTAGGGTTTAGGATTTAGGGTTTAGGGTTTTAGAGTAGTGTAAGGTTTTTGGATTTAGGGTTTTAGGGTTTAGGGTTTAGGGTATCGGGTTTAGGGTGGGGGTTTAGGATTTTAGGGTTTATGGTTTTGGGATTTAGGATTTAGGGTTTTACGGTTTTGGGTTTTAGGGTTTTTTGGGGTTTTAGGGTTTTAGGGGTTTAGGGTTTTAGTGGTTTAGGGTTTAGGGTTTAGGGTTTAGGGTTTAGGATTTAGGTTTTAGGGTTTAGGGTTTAGGTTTAGGGCTTTAGGGTTGAAGGGTTTAGGGTTTAGGGTTTTGGGTTTAGGATTTAAGGTCTTAGGGTTTAGGGTTTAGTGTTTAGGGTTTAGGGTTTAAGGTTTTAGGATTTTTGGATTTTAGGCTGTAGGATTTAGGGTTTAGGGTTTAAGGTTTTACGGTTTTAGGGTTTAGGGATTAAGGTTTTATGGTTTTCTGGTTTTAGAGGTTTAGGGTTTCGGGCTCAGTGTTTAGGACTTACTATTTCGGGTTTTAGGGTTTTGTGGTTTTAAGGTTTTAAGGTTTAGGGCTTTAGGAGTTTAGGGTTTAGGGGTTAAAGGGTTTTAGGGTTTTTGTTTTAGGGTTTTAGGGTTTTCAGGTTTAGGGTTTAGGGTTTTGGATTTTTGGTTTAAGGTTTAAGGTTTTGGGTTTAGGGTTTAGGGTTTAGTGCTTTACGGTTTTAGGGTATTATGGTTTTAAGGTTTAGGGTTTATTTTTTTGGGTTAAGGGTTTAGCGTTTAGGGTCTTAGGGTTTAGGGTTTAGAGTTTTGGGTTTAAGGTTTTTAGGTTTTTTGTTTAGGGTTTAGGATTTTAGGGTTTCCGGGTTTTGGGTTCTTGATTTCGGGTGAAGGTTTTAGGGTTTAGGGTTTTGGGTTCTGGGTTTAGGGTTTAAGGTTTAGGGTTTAGGGTTTAAGGTTTAGGGATTTAGGGTATTATGGTTTTAAGGTTTAGGGTTTAGGGTTTAGGGTTTATTTTTTAGGGTTAAGGGTTTAGGGTTTAGGCTTTTAGGTTTTGGGGTTTAGGGTTTTAGGGTTTTAGGGTTTTAGGGTTTAGGATTTAATGTTTTAGGGTTTTTGTGTTTTAGAGTTTAGGGTGTTAGGGGTTTAGGGTTTATGTTTTACGGTTTAGGGTTTAGGGTTTAGAGTTTAGGGTTTAGAGTTTTCGGTTTTGTGTTTAAGTTTTTAGGGTTTAGGGTTTAGTGTTTAGCTTTTTGGTTTAGGGCTCTGGGTTTGGGGTTTAGGATTTTAGGGTTTAGGGTTTAGGGTTTAGGGTTTTAGGGTTTTAGCGTTGTAGGTTTTTTAGGGTTTAGGGTTTTAGGGTTTTAGGGTTTAGGGTTTTAGGATTTTACAGTTTTATGGTTTAGGATTTAGGGTTTTTATGTTTTCGGGATTTAAGGTTGAGGGTTTTTGGGCTTTAGGGCTTAGGTTTTGTGGTTTAGGGTTTTATGTTTTTAGGGTTTCGGGTGTTAGGGTTTTATGGTTTAGGGTTTAGGTATTAGGGTTTAGGTTTTAGGGTTTAGGGTTTAGGGTTTTATTGTTGTACGGTTTAGGGTTTCAGGGGTTTAGGGTTTTATTGTTTTACGGTTTAGGGTTTTAGGGGTTTTGGATTTTAGGATTTTAGGGTTTCGAATTTGGGATTTAGGGTTTAGGGTTTTAGGGTTTTATTGTTTTACGGTTTAGGGTTTTAGGGGTTTTGGATTTTAGGGTTTTAGGGTCTAGGGTTTGAAGGTTTTTGCGTTTTTGGGTTTGTGGGTTTAGGGTTTCGGATTTGGGATTTAGGGTTTAGGGTTTTAGGGTTTTAGGGTTTAGGGTTTTACGGGTTAAGGGTTTTAGGGGTTTAGGGGTTTAGGATTTTAGGGCTTTAGGGTTTAGGTATTAGGGTTTAGGGTTTTAGTATATTAGGGTTTAGGGTTTAAGGTTTAGGATTTACGCTTTAGTGTTTTATGACTTTTGGACTTCAGTTTCGAGGGTTTTAGGGGTTTAGGATTTAGGATTTAGGGTTTAGGGTTTTAAGGTTTTAAGGTTTTATGGTTTGGGGTGGGGTTTTCGGGTTTAGGGTTTAGGGTTTTAGGGTGTTAGAGTTTATGGTTTAGGGTTTAGGGTTTTAGGGTTTAGGGTTTAGGGTTTAGGGTTTTAGGGTTTTAGGTTTTTAGGGTTTAGGGTTTTAGGGTTTTTGGGTTTAGAGTTTAGGTATTAGGGTTTTGGTTTTAGGGTTTTGGTTTTAGGGTTTAGGGTTTTAATGTTTTAGGGTTTAGGGTTTAGGGTTTAGGGTTTAGGGTTTTAGTGTTTAGGGCTTAGGGTTTAGGGTTTAGGGTTTAGGGTTTATGGTTTTAGGATTTTAGGGTTTTAGGCTTTAGGATTTAGGGTTTAGGGTTTAAGGTTTGAGGTTTTATGGTTTTAGGGATTAGGGATTAAGGTTTTAGGGTTTTCTGGTTTTAGAGGTTTAGGGTTTAGGATTTACTGTTTTGGGTTTTAGGGTTTTGAGGTTTTAAGGTTTTAAGGTTTAGGGCTTTAGGGGTTTAGGGTTTAGGGGTTAAAGGGTTTAAGGGTTTAAGGTTTTAGGGTTTTAGGGTTTTCGGGTTTTTGGTTCTGGATTTCGGGTATGGTTTTTAGGGTTTAGGCTTTTGGGTTTTTGGTTTAGGGTTTAAGGTTTAGGATTTCAGGATTTTACTGTTTTATGGTTTAGGATTTAGGGTTTTTGGGTTTTCGGGATTTAAGGTTTATGGTTTTCGAGTTTTAAGTGTTTAGGATTTAGGATTTAGGGTTTAGGGTTTTAGGGTTCAGGGTTTAGGGTTTAGGGTTTAGGGTTTTGGGGTTTAGTGTAAGATTTTCGGGTTTAGGGTTTTAGGGTTTGGGGTTAGGGTATGGGGTTTAGGATTTTAGGGTTTATGCTTTTAGGATTTAGGATTTAGGGTTTTACGGTTTTGGGATTTAGGATTTTTGGGGGTTTTAGGGTTATAGAGGTTTAGGGTTTAGGGTTTTTGAGGTTTGGGGTTTAGGGTTTAGGGTTTAGGATTTAGGTTTTAGGGTTTAGGGTTTAGCATTTAGGGCTTTAGGGTTTAAGGGTTTTGGGTTAGGGTTTAGGGTTTAGGTATTAGGGTTTAGGGTTTATGGTTTAGGGTTTTATTGTTTTACGGTTTAGGGTGTTAGGGGTTTTGGATTTTAGGGTTTGAGGATTTTTACGTTTTTGGGTTTGTGGGTTTTGGGGTTTCGGAATTGGGGATTTAGGGTTTAGGGTTTTTTGATTTTACTGTTTTATTGTTTAGGATTTAGGGTTTTTTGGTTTTTGGGATTTTAGGTTTAGGGTTTAGGCTTAAGGTTTAGGGTTTTAGGGTTGTAGGGTTTTAGGCTTTTAGTGTTTAGGTTTTTAGGGTTTTCGAGTTTAGAGTTTAGGGTTTAGGGTTTTTGGATTTTACTGTTTTATGGTTTAGGATTTAGGGTTTTTTGGTTTTCGGGGTTTTAGGTTTAGGGTTTAGGGTTTAGGGCTTAGATTTTAGGGTTTATGATTTAGGGTTTAGGGTTTTAGAGTTTTAGGTTTTTAGGGTTTAGGGTTTTAGGGTTTTAGGGTTTAGGGTTTTAGGGTTTAGGGTTTTAGGGTTTTAGGTTTTTAGGGTTTAGGATTTTAGGGTTTTAGGGTTTAGGGTTTTAGGGTTTTAGGGTTTAGGGTTTAGGGTTTTAATGTTTTAGTGGGTTAGTGTTTTAGGGTTTAGGGTTTAGGGTTTTAGGGTTTTGAGTTTTCGGGTTTTAGGATCGTAGGCTTTTAGGGTTTAGGGTTTTATGATTTTTGTGTTTTATGGTTTAGGATTTAGGGTTTTAGGATTTTCGGGATTTCATTTTTGGGTTTTAGGGGTTTAGGGTTTAGGATTTAGGGTTTAGGGTTTTAGAGTTTTAGGGTTTAGGGTTTAGGGTTTAGGATTTTAGGGATTTAGTGTTTAGGGTAAGATTTTCGGGTTTAGGGTTTAGGGTTTAGGGTCTACGTTATGGGGTTTAGGGTTTTATGGTTTAAGGTTTTAGGGGTTTAGGGTTTTAGGGTTTCGGATATAGGGTTTTGTGCTTTAGGGTTTTAGGGTTTGGGTTTTAGGGGTTTAGGGTTTCAGGGGTATAGGGTTTAGGGTTTAGGATTTAGGTTTTAGGGTTTAGGATTTAGCGTTTTGGGCTTTAGGGTTTAAGGGTTTAGGGTTTGGGGTTTACCATTTCTGGTTTAAGGTTTAGGGTTTAGGGTTTAGGATTTAGGGTTTTAGGGTTTAGGGTTTAGGGTTTAGGGTTTAGAGTTTAGGGTTTAAGGTTTTTGGATTTTAGTGTTTTAGGGTCTTGGATTTAGGGTTTAGGGTTTTAGGGTTTAGGGTTTAGGGTTTTCGGGTTTTCTGGTTTTAGAGTTTAGGGTTTTAGAGGTTTAGGGTTTAGGGTTTAGAGTTTAGGTTTTTTAGTTTAGGGGTTAGGGTTTTAGGATTTTACTGTTTTATGGTTTAGGATTTAGGGTTTTTGGGTTTTCAGGATTTGAGGTTTAGGGTTTTCGGGTTTTAAGGGTTTAGGGTTTAGGATTTTAGGGTTTCAAGGTTTAGGGTTTTGGGTTTTAGGGTAGTGTAAGGTTTTTGGGTTTAGGGTTTTAGGGTTTAGGGTTTAGGGTATGGGGTTTAGGATTTTAGGGTTTATGGTTTTGGGATTTAGGATTTAGGGTTTTACGGTTTTTAAGTTTTAGGGTTTTTGGGGCTTTTAGGGTGTTAGGGGTTTAGGGTTTTAGTGGTTTAGGGTTTAGGGTTTAGGGTTTAGGATTTAGGATTTAGGTTTTAGGGTGTAGGGTTTAGTGTTTAGGGCTTTAGCGTTGAAGGGTTTAGGGCTTTGGGTTTAGGATTTAAGGTCTTAGGGTTTAGGGTTTAGGGTTTAGGTTTTAGGGTTTAAGGTTTTAGGACTTTAGGGTTTTAGGCTGTAGGATTTAGGGTTTAGGGTTTAAGGTTTTACGGTTTTAGGGTTTAGGGATTAAGGTTTTATGGTTTTCTGGTTGTAGAGGTTTAGTGTTTCGGGTTCAGTGTTTAGGATTTACTATTTCGGGTTTTAGGGTTTTGTGGTTTTAAGGTTTTAAGGTTTAGGGCTTTAGGGGTTTAGGATTTAGGGGTTAAAGGGTTTAAGGGTTTAGGGTTTTAGGGTTTTTGTTTTAGTGTTTTAGGGTTTTCAGGTTTAGGGTTTAGGGTTTTGGGTTTTTGGTTTAGGGTTTAAGGTTTTGGGTTTAGGGTTTAGGGTTTAGTGCTTTTAGGGTTTTTGGATTTAGGCTTTAGGGTTCTAGGATTTTTGTGTTTTAGGGTTTAGGGTTTAGGATTTAGGGTTTAGGGTATAGGGTTTTAGGGTTTAACGGTTTAGGATTTAGGGTTTTAGGGTTTTAGTGTTTAGGGTTTACGGTTTTATGATTTTTGGGTTTTTGAGTTTAGGGTTTTAGGATTTAGGGTTTAGGGTTCTAGGGTTTTTGGGTTTTAGGGTTTTTGGGGTTTAGGGTTTAGGGTTTTAGGGTTTTAGGGTTTAGGGTTTTAGGGTGTCACGTTTTTAGGGTTTAGGGTTTTGGGTTTAGGGTTTAGGTTTTAAGGTTTAGGTTTAGGATTTAGGGTATAGGGTTTCAGGGTTTTAGGGTTTAGAGTTTAGGGATTAGGGTTTTAGGGTTTTAGTATTTAGGGTTTTATGGTTTTAGGGTTTTGGGTTTAGGGTTTAGGGTTTAAGGTTTAGGGTTCAGGGTTTATGGTTTTATGATTTTAGGGTTTAGGATTTTAGGATTTAGGGTTTAGGGTTTTAGGGTTTTTGGGTTTTGGGGTTTTAGGGGTTTAGGGTTTAGGGTTTAGGGTTTAGAGTTTCGGCATAGGGTTAGGGTTTTATGGTTTTAGGGGTTTTAGGGTTTAGTGTTTAGTTTTTTTGTTTGACGGTTTTAGGATTTTGGGGTTTAGTATTTAGGATTTAGGGTTTAGGGTATTAGGGTTTAGGGTTTAGGGTTTAGGTTGTAGGGTTTAGGGATTTAGGGTTTGAGGGTATTGGGTTTAAGGTTTTAGGCCTTTAGGATTTAGGGTTTAGGGTTTAGGGTTTGGGTTTTAGGGTTTAGTGCTTAAGGGTTTTCGGATTTTAGGGTTTTACGGTTTTAGGGTTTAGGGTTTAGGCTTTAGGGCTGAGGATTTCATAGTTTTGGGGTTTAGGGTTTTAGGCGTTGGGTTTTAGGATTTTAGGGTTAAGGATTAAGGGTTTCTGGGTTTAGTTTAGTGGTTTAGGGTTTTAGGGTTTAGAGTTTTGGGCGTTTTGGGCTTTAGGGATTAGATTTTAGGGTTTTAAGGTTTAGGGATTAGGGACTAGGGTTTAGGGTTTAGTGTCTAGGTTTTAGGGTTGACGATTTTATGGTTTTAGTGTCTTGGGGTTTAGGGTTTAGGATTTAGGATTTAGGGTTGTAAGGTTTTAGGGTTTTTGGATTTTGGGTTCTGGGTTTAGGGTTTTGATTTTAGGGTTTAGGGTTTTGGGTTTAGGGTTTAGGGTTTAAGGTTTTAGGATTTAGTGCTTAGGGTTCTAGGGTTTTTGGGTTTTAGGTTGTTAGGGTTTTAGGGGTTTAGAGTTGAGGATATAGGGTTTAGGGTTTTAGTGTTAGGGTTTTGGGTTTTAAGGTTTTCGGGTTTTGGGTTCAAGTGTTAGGGTTTGGGTTTTAGGGTTTAGGGTTTACGGTTGAAGGTTTAAGGTTTAGGGTTAGGGTTTAAGGTTTTAGGATTTAGTGCTTAGGGTTTTAGGGTTTTTGTGTTTTAGGTTGTTAGGGTTTTAGGGTTTTTGTGTTTTAGGTTGTTAGGGTTTTAAGGGTTTAGAGTTTAGGATATAGGGTTTAGGGTTTTAGGGTTTTAGTGTTTAGGGGTTATGGTTTTAGGGTTTTAGGGTTTAGGGTTCTAGGGTTTAGGTGGTGAGGTTTTAAGGTTTTAGTGTTTTGGGTTTTAGGGTTTTCGGGTTTCGGTTCAAGTTTTAAGGTTTGGGTTTTAGGGTTCAGGGTTTACGGTTTAAGGTTTAAGGTTTAAGGTTTAGGGTTGAGGGTTTTAGGATTTAGGGTTTTAGGGTTTAGGGTTTGTTTAGGTTTTTCCGTTTAGTCTTTTAGGGTAAAGGGTTTTAGGGGTTTAGGGTTTAAGATTTAGGGTATAGCGTTTTAGGGTTTCAGGGTTTCGGGTTTAGGGTTTTAGGGTTTTCGTGTTTAGGGGATTTGGGTTTTAGGGTTTTAGGGGTTTAGGGTTTTAGGGTTCTAGGGTTTAGGGTTTAGGGTTTAGGGTTTCGGATTTTACGGTTTTAAGGTTTCAGGGTTTAGGGTTTTAGGGGTTTTTGGGTTTAGGGTTTTAGGATATTTGGTTTAGGGTTTTAGAGTTTTCGGGTTTTGGGTTCTTGGTTTACGGTTAAGGTTTTAGGGTTTAGGGTTTTGGGTTTAGGGTTTAGGTTTTAAGTTTTAGGGTTTAGGGTTTAGGGTTTTATGATTTTTTTGTTTCAGAGTTTAGGGTTTTAGAATTTAGGGCTTAGGGTTCTACGGTTTTTGGGTTTTAGGGTTTTTGGGTTTTAGGATTTTAGGAGTTTAGGGTCTAAGGTTTTAGGGTTTACGGTTTTAGAGTTTTAGGGGTTTAGGGTTTAGGGTTTTGGGTTTTGCGTTTAGGTTTTAGGGTTTAGGGTTTTATGGTTTAGTGTTTAGGGTTTAGGGTTTAGGGTTTAGGGTTTTAGGGTTTTAGGATTTGGGGTTTTATGGTTTTAGGATTATGGTTTGTGGTTTAAGGTTTAGGGTTTACGGTTTAGGGTTTTATGATTTTAGGGTTTTAGAGTTTAGGGTTTTAGGTTTAGGGTTTTGGGATCTAGGGTTTTTGGGTTTTAGGGGTTTGGGGTTTTAGGGTTTAGGGTTTAGGGTTTAGGGTTTAGGGTTTCGGGATAGGGTTTAGGGTTTTATGATTTTAGGGGTTTAGGGTTTAGGGTTTAGTGTTTAGGTTTTAGGGTTGAAGGTTTTAGGATTTTTGGGTTTTTGGGGTTTAGGGTTTTGGGATTTAGGGTTTATGGTTTTAGGGTTTTAGGGTTTAGCATTTAGGGTTAAGGTTTTAGGGTTTAGGGTTTACGGTTTAGGTTTTTAGGTTTTAGGGTGGGGTTTTACGGTTTTAAGGTAGGTTTTAGGATTCTAGGGTTTTTGGATTTTGGGTTCTGGTTTTAGGGTTTAGGTTTTAGGGTTTAGGGTTTTGGGTTTTGGGTTTAGGGTTTTGGGTTTTGGGTTTAGGGTTTAAGGTTTTAGGATTTAGGGCTTAGGGTTTTTGGGTTTTTGGGTTAGGGGTTTAGAGTTTAGGATTTAGGGTTTAAGGTTTTAGGGTTTTAGGGGTTTCGGGTTTAGGGTTTAGGGTTTATGGTTTTAGGGGTGAGGGTTTAGGGTTTAGTGCTTAGGTTTTAGGTTGATGGTTAGGATTTTAGGGTTTTTGGGTTTTAGGGTTTTGTGATTTAGGTTTTAGGGTTTTAGTGTTTAGGGTTTAGGGTTTAGGTTTTAGGGTTTACGGTTTTGGGTTTACAGTTTATGGTTTAAGGTTTTAGGGTTTAGGGTTTTATGGTTTTAGGGTTTTGGGTTTTACGATTTTAGGGTTTTCGGATTTTGGGTTCTGGTTCTAGGGTTTAGGTTTTAGGGTTTAGGGTTTTGGGTTTGGGGTTTAGGGTTTAAGGTTTTAGGATTTAGGGCTTAGGGTTTTAAGGTTTTTGGGTTTTAGGGGTTTAGAGTTTAGGATTTAGGGTTTAGGGTTTTAGGGTTTTAGGGTTTAGGGGTTCTAGGGTTTGGGGTTTATGGTTTTAGGGATTTAAGGTTTTAGGTTTCACGTTTTAGGGTTTTAGGGTTTTCGGGTTTCGGGTTCAGGGCTTAGGGCTTCGGTTTTAGGGTTTAGGTTTTAGGGTTTAGGGTTTAGGGTTTTAGGTTTGAGGGTTTTAGGAGTTTAGGGTTTTAGGATTTTGGGTTTAGTGTTTAGGGTTTCCGGTTTAGTCTTATAGGGTTAAAGGGTTTTAGGGGTTTGGGGTTTCGGATTTAGGGTTTACAGTTTTAGGGTTGTAGGGATTCAGGGTTTTGGGTTTAGGGTTTTTGGGTTTTATGGTTTTAGGTTTTAGGGTTTTGTTAGGGTTCAAGGGTTTAGGGTTTAAGGGTTTTCTGGTTTTAGGGTTTAGGGTTTTAGGGGTTTAGGGTCTTGGGGTTTAGGGTTTTAGGGTTTAGGGTTTAGGTTTTAGGGTTTAGGGTTTAGGGTTTAGGATGTAGGATTTAGGGTTTTAGGGTTTACGGTTTAGGATTTACTGTTTTAGGGTTTTAGGATTTTAGGGTGTAGGGTTTTAGGAATATGGGTTTAGGGATTAGGGTTTTAGGGGTTTTGTGCTTTAGGGTTTAGGCTTTAGTGTTTTAGGGTTTATTGTTTAGTGTTTAGGTTTTAGGGTTGACGGCTTTAGGGTTTTAGGGTTTAGAATTTAGGGTTTTTGGTTTTAAGGTTTTAGGGTTTTAGGGTTATCGTGTTTTGGGTTCTGGGTTTATGATTAAGGTTTTAGGGTTTAGGGTTTTGGGGTTAGTGTTTAGGGTTTAAGGTTTAGGGTTTAGGGTTTAGGGTTTTATGAGTTTAGGGTTTTAGAGTTGAGGGTTTTAGGATTTAGGGTTTAGGGTTCTAGGGTTTTTGGGTTTTAGGGTTTGAGGGGTTTAGGGTTTAGGATTTAGGGTTTAGGGTTTAGGGTTTAGGGTTAGGGTTTACGTTTTTGGCGTTTTAGGGGTTTTGGATTTGGGGTTTAGTGTTTAGGTTTTAGGGTTGACGGCTTTAAGGTTTTAGGGTTTGGAATTTAGGGTTTTGGGTTTTAAGGTTTTAGGGTTTAGGGTTTAGGGTTTTAGGGTTTAGGTGTAATACCCTGACCCAGATTAGGCGTGTGTTAGCTTAATAATCTTATTTAACCGATTAATCTCGAAGATTACGGTTAGGGCTTTGAGGAAAACCCAGGTGTGGCCCAATCCGAGCTCGTGAGCTTAGTGATCCAGCTCGTCTAGCTGGAGGGGCATTTTGGTAATTTACCATTTCTTGTTGTTATTTTATAAATTATGCTGTTGTGTGATTATTATTGGTTGATAATATTCTTCTTAATAAAGGATTTGTATTTCTGATTTTAAAATGAATTTATTTTTAGAAAATAGTATTTAAAAATGCACCGGTCAAAACCCCGAAAGGGAGTAATAATTATTTTAAATGATTTTGGAATTGAAATAAATTTTGAAACTAGTATTTTGTGTTAGACCATTTTAAGAATGGTCTAGTTATTCCTTTGCACCCCAAAATGAGATTTCTAAATTGTTTTATTTAACATTTGTTTAATTAAGTAAATAAGGTTAAATTATGATTTTTAATTAAATCAATCGTTTTTAGTGAGAGTTAAAACTCAAAATTTTTATGGTGATCTTTCAAAACCCAACTTATCTGTAAGGTTAGATCAAGATTTGAGTTTCTAAGAATCATACTTTCAGTTTAAAATCGGTTTTTTATTAAAACCGGAGACTTATTTGCAAAATGGAAAAGTTGCAGGGACTGATTTGCAACCGACGCCCGAAACAGTGGTTACACTGTAGCGGACGTCGGCAGCGGCTGCATGCAGTGGCCAACGGCCACTTCTTCCTGCTGTTTCTCTATATATATAGCCCCTCCAGCAGCCCAAACTCCCTTCAAACTTTCTATTCTCTCTTAGTCTCTTTTAGCTGCTCTCTGTCAAACTAGAAATCGAACTGTTCCAGCCCCTGTTGTTTCCAAGTTTCAGTCACCCGTAAGCTTAAAAGAATTTTTTTTCAAAGACCGAATTTTTAGCCCAAGAACTCCAGTGAAGGTAACCACTGTGTTCCTCTTTCAATTCCAGTCGATTTAGAATCAAGAAAAATCCATTTTGGTTAAGTATGGAGTGTGTAAAATGGTTTCAAAGTCTAAGGGAAACCATGGGTTCTATTGTACCCGTGGGATTTTGGTTTTAAAATCGGTTGGCCCAGTGAGCTTCAAAGCTCCAAACCATTTCCTATGGAAAAAGGACTCCCAGAGGAGTCCATCAGACCGGCTAGATGTGAAAACCGAGTCCGGGAGACCCTCTGTTTCCGGATTCGTAATTCACTGAGTGTCTGCCGTCACTGTCTGCTGTTGCAGACAGTGGAGGAAGACGACTCTCGAGCGGTCCGAGATTCGAGCTTCGAACGGTCCGAGCCCTTCGGACGGTCCGAGAGCTAATCCTCAGATGTTCCGAGCTTTACCCGAAGCCCAGTTACGCTCGAGGCTAGCCTGACCCACTCGGACGTTCCGAGCCTAACTTTAGAGTTTAGGGTTTTGTGTTTTTGGGTTTTAGGGTTTATTGTTTTAGGAGTTTGTGGTTTAGGATTTAGGGTGTTAGGATTTTAGGGGTTTAGGGTTTTAGGCTTTAGTGTTTAGGGTTTTAGGGTTTAGGGTTTAGGTATTAGGGTTTAGGCTTTAGTGTTTAGTATTTACGGTTTAGGTTTTTAGGGTTTTTGGCTTTAGGGCTTTAGGGTTTGGGGTTTTAGGGATTTAGGGTTTAGGATTTAGGTATTTGGGTTCAGGTTTTAGGGTTTAGGATTTAAGGTTTAGGGTTTCGGGTTTTTGGTTTATGGTTTTCGGGTTTTCGGTTTTAGGATTTTAGGGTTTGGGGTTTTACGGGTTTAGGGTCTTAGGGTTTTAGGGTTTTAGGGATTTAGGATTTTTGGTTTAGGGCTTAGGATTTAGTGTTTAGGGTTTTGGGTTCTAGGGTTATAGGGTTTTAGGGTTTAGGATTTTTGGGTTTTTACGCTTAGGGTATAGGTATTAGGGTTTAGATTTTAGGGTTTACGGTTTGGGGTTTACGGTTTAGGGTTAAGGGTTTTAGAGTTTTAGGGTTTAGGGTTTAAGGGTTTAGGGTTTAGGGTTTTATGATTTTAGATTTTCAGTTTTTAAGGTTTTAGGGGTTTAGGGTTTAGGATTTAGGGTTAAGGGTTTTAGGGTTTTAGGGTTTAGTGTTTAAGGTTTAGGGTTTTAGGGTTTGAGGGTTTAGGAATGGTTTTGGGGTTAGGGTTTTTGGGTTTTAGGGTTTAGGTATGGCGTATAGGGTTTAAGGGTTTAGGGTTTTATGGTTTAGTGTTTTATGGTTTAGGGTTTTAGGGGTTTAGGGTTTAGGATTTTAGGGTCTATGATTTAGGGATTTAGGGTTTTAGGGTTTAGGGTTTTACGGTTTTAGCGTCTAGGGTTTTAGGGTGTTATGGGTTTAGGGTTTAGGGTTTAGGATTTAGGGTTTAGGGTTTAGGGTTTCGGGTTTTAGGGTATAGGGTTTAGGGTTTAAGGTTTAGAGATTAGGATTTAGCGTTTTAGGGTTTAGGGTTTAAGGTTTAGGGTTTAGAGTGTTAGGATTTTAGTGTTTAGGATTTAGGGTTTAGGGTTTAAGGTTTAGGGTTTTAGGGTTGTAGGGTTTAGGGTTTAAGGTTTTAGGGTTTTAGGGTTTTCGGGTTCTAGAGTTTAGGGTTTTAGGGGTTTAGGGTTTCGGATTTTAGGGTATAGGGTTTAGGGTTTAGGGTTTAGGATTTAGTGTTTTAGGGTTTAGGGTTTAGAGTTTTAGGATTTTAAGGTTTAGGATTTAGGGTTTAGGGTTTAGGATTTTAGGTTTTAAGGTTTTAGGGTTTAGGGTTTAAGGTTTTAAGGTTTTCGGGTTTTAGAGTTTAGGGTTTTAGGGTTTTAGGGTTGACGGATTAGGTTTAGTGTTTAGGGTTTAGGGTTTAGAGTTTAGGGTTTAGGGTTTAGGGTTTAGGGTTTAGGGTTTAGGGTTTAGAGTTTAGGGTTTAGGATTTAGTGTTTTATGGTTTAGGGTTTAGGGTTTAGAGTTTTAGGATTTTAGGGTTTTAGGGTTTAGGATTTAGGGTTTTAGGGTTTAGGATTTAGGGTTTAGTGTTTAGGGTTTAGGATTTTAGGGTTTTAGGGTTTAGGGTTTAAGGTTTTAGGGTTTTCAGGTTTTAGAGTTTAGGGTTTTAGGGGTTTAGGGTTTATGGTTTACAGTTTAGTATTTAGGGTTTAGGGTTTAGAGTTTTGGGTTTAGGGTTTAGGGTTTAGGGTTTTAGGTTTTTAGGGTTTTAGGTTTTTAGGGTTTTCGGGTTTTAGGATTTTCGGGTTTTAAGATTTGAAGGTTTAGGGTTTTACTGCTTTAGGGTCTTAGGGTCTTAGGGTTTTAGGGTTTTAGGGGTTTAGGATTTTAGTGTTTTAGGGTTTAGTGTTTTAGGGTTAAGGTTTAGTGTTTAGGGTTTGGGTTTTAGGGTTTTAGGGTTTTTGCGTTTAGGGTATAGGTATTAGGGTTTAGGAATTCGGGTTTAGCGTTTAGGGTTTACTGTTTAGGGTTAAGGGTTTTAGGGTTTAGATTTTAAAGGCTTAGGGTTTAGGGTTTTATGATTTTAGTGTTTCATAGGGGTTTAGGGTTTAGGGTTTAGGATTTAGCGTTAAGGTTTTAGTGTTTTTAGGGTTTGTGTTTTAGGATTTAGAGTTTTAGGGTTTTAGAGTTTTAGGTTTTATGGTTTAGGGTAAGGTTTTCGGGGTTTAGGGTTTATTTTTTAAGATTTAGGGTTCAGGGTTTTACAGTTTAGGATTTGGGGTTTGGGGTTTAGGCTTTTAGAGTTTTAGGGTTTTAGGGTTTAGGATTTAGGATTTCGGGTTTTCGGGATTTAGGGTTTATGGTTTTAGGGGTTTAGGGTTTAGGTGTTAATGTTTAGGGTTTAGGGTTTAGGTGTTTATTGTTTTAGGGTTATAGGGGTTTAAGTTTAGGGTTTATTTTTTAGGGTTTTAGGGTTTAGGGTTTCAGGTTTTAGGGTTTAGGGTTTGGGGTTTTAGGGTTTTAGGGTTTAGGATTTAGTGTTTTAGGGTTTAGGGTTTAGGGTTTAGGGTTTAGAGTTTTAGGATTTTAGGGTTTTTGGGTTTTTGGGTTTTAGATTTAGGGTTTAGAGTTTAGGGTTTAGGGTTTTAGGGTTTTAGGGTTTAGGGTTTAAGGTTTTAGGGTTTTAGAGTTTTGGGTTTTAGGGGTTTAGGGTTTACGGTTTATGGTTTAGTGTTTAGGGTTTAGGGTATAGAGTTTAGGGTTTAGGGTTTAGGGTTTCGGGTTTAGGGTTTAGGGTTTAGGGTTACGATTTAGTGTTTTAGGGTTTAGGGTTTAGGTTTTAGGGTTACGAGTTTTAGGATTTTAGGGGTTTAGGGTTTAGGATTTAGGGTTTAGGGTTTAGGGTTTAGGTTTTAGGGTTTTAGGGTTAGGGATTTTAAAAGGTTTAGGGTTTAGAGTTTACAGTTTGGTGTTTGGGTTTCGAGTTTAGGGTTTTAGAATTTTAGGGTTTTAGGATTTAGCGTTTAAGGTTTAGGTTAGGGTTTTAGGGTTTTAGGGTTTAGGGTTTAAGGTTTTTGGTTTTCGGGTTTTAGATTTTAGGGTTTTAGGGGTTTAGGGTTTAGGGTTTAGGGTTTTGGGTTTAGGGTTTCTTGTTTGCGGTTTACAGTTTAGGGTTTAGGGTTTAGGGTTTAGAGTTTAGGGTTTAGGGTTTAGGGTTTCGGGTTTTAGCGTTTTAGGGTTTTTGGGTTTTACGGTTTAGGGTTTTAGTGGTTTATGGTTTTAGTGTTTTGGGGTTTTAGGGTTTTAGGGTTTAGGGTTTATTGTTTAGATTTTTTGGTTTACGGTTTAGGGTTTATGGTTTTAGCGTTTTAGGGTTTAGGGTTTTAGTGGTTTAGGGTTATAGTGTTTTGGGGTTTTAGGGTTTTAGGGTTTAGGGTTTATTTTAAAAGGTTTAGGGCTGAGGGTTTACAGTTTGGAGTTTGGGGTTTAGGGTTTAGGGTTTTAGAATTTTAGGGTTTAGGATTTAGGGTTTAAGGTTTAGGGTTAGGGTTTTAGGTTTTAGGGTTTAGGGTTTATGGTTTTTGGTTTTCAGGTTTTAGATTTTAGGGTTTTAGTGGTTTAGGGTTTAGGGTTTAGGGTTTTAGCGTTTTAGGGTTTTTGGGTTTTACAGTTTAATGTTTTAGTGTTTTGGGGTTTTAGGGTTTAGGGTTTATTGTTTAGATTTTTTTGGTTGGGTTAGGGTTTAGGTTTAGGGTTTAGAATTTTAGGGTTTTAGGTGGTTAGAGTTTTAGGGTTCAGGGTTTAAGGTTTTATGGTTGTAGGCTTTTGAGGGTTTCGGGTTTGAGGGTTTTAGGGTTTGGGGTTTTAGGGCTGTAGGGTTTTAGGGGGTTAGGCTTTTAGGGTTTAGGGTTTAGAGTTTAGGGTTTTAGGGTTTTAGGGTTGTAGGCTTTTAGGGTTTCAGGTTTTAGGGTTTTAGGGTTTGGGGTGTTCGGGTTTTAGGGTTGTAGGTTTTTAGGGTTTAGGGTTTTAGGGTTTTAGGGTTGTAGGTTTTTAGGGTTTAGGGCTTTAGGGTTATAGGGTTTAGGGTTCAGGGTTTAGGGTTTAGGGTTTTAGGGTTTTCTTGTTTAGGATTTAGGGTTTATGGTTTTAGGTGTTTAGGGTTTAGGTGTTAATGTTTTTAGGGTTTAGGGTTTAGGTGTTTATTGTTTTAGGGTTATAGGGGTTTAAGTTTAGGTTTATTTTTTAGGGTTTAGGGTTTAGGGTTTCAGGTTTTAGGGTTTAGGGTTTGGGGTTTAGGGTTTAGGGTTTAGGATTTAGGGTTTTAGGGTTTAGGGTTTAGGGTTTAGGGTTTAGAGTTTTAGGATTTTAGGGTTTTTGGGTTTTAGATTTAGGGTTTAGAGTTTAGGGTTTAGGGTTTTAGGGTTTTAGGGTTTAGGGTTTAAGGTTTTAGGGTTTTCGGGTTTTAGAGTTTTGGGTTTTAGGGGTTTAGGGTTTACGGTTTATGGTTTAGTGTTTAGGGTTTAGGGTATAGAGTTTAGGGTTTAGGGTTTAGGGTTTCGGGTTTAGGGTTTAGGGTTTAGAGTTACGATTTAGTGTTTTAGGGTTTAGGGTTTAGGTTTTAGGGTTAAGAGTTTTAGGATTTAGGGGTTTAGGATTTGGGGTTTAGGGTTTAGGGTTTAGGGTTTTAGGGTTTTTTTAGGGTATTTTAAAAGGTTTAGGGTTTAGGGTTTACAGTTTGGTGTTTGGGTTTCGAGTTTAGGGTTTTAGAATTTTAGGGTTTAGGATTTAGCGTTTAAGGTTTAGGGTTAGGGTTTTAGGGTTTTAGGGTTTAGGGTTTAAGGTTTTTGGTTTTCGGGTTTTAGATTTTAGGGTTTTAGGGGTTTAGGGTTTTAGGGTTTAGGGTTTTGGGTTTTAGGGTTTAGGGTTTCTTGTTTGCGGTTTACAGTTTAGGGTTTAGGGTTTAGGGTTTAGAGTTTAGGGTTTCGGGTTTAGGGTTTTGGGTTTTAGCGTTTTAGGGTTTTTGGGTTTTACGGTTTAGGGTTTTAGTGGTTTATGGTTTTAGTGTTTTGGGGTTTTAGGGTTTTAGGGTTTAGGGTTTATTGTTTAGATTTTTTGGTTTACAGTTTAGGGTTTATGGTTTTAGCGTTTTAGGGTTTAGGGTTTTTTTGGTTTAGGGTTATAGGGTTTTAGGGTTTTAGGGTTTAGGGTTTATTTTAAAAGGTTTAGGGTTTAGGGTTTACAGTTTGGAGTTTGGGGTTTAGGGTTTAGGGTTTTAGAATTTTAGGGTTTAGGATTTAGGGTTTAAGGTTTAGGGTTTGGGTTTTAGGGTTTTAGGGTTTAGGGTTTATGGTTTTTGGTTTTCAGGTTTTAGATTTTAGGGTTTTAGGGGTTTAGGATTTAGGGTTTAGGGTTTTAGCGTTTTAGGGTTTTTGGGTTTTACAGTTTAATGTTTTAGTGTTTTGGGGTTTTAGGGTTTTAGGGTTTAGGGTTTATTGTTTAGATTTTTTTGGTTGGGTTAGGGTTTAGGGTTTAGGGTTTAGGGTTTAGAATTTTAGGGTTTTAGGTGGTTAGAGTTTTAGGGTTCAGGGTTTAAGGTTTTATGGTTGTAGGCTTTTAGGGTTTCGGGTTTGAGGGTTTTAGGGTTTGGGGTTTTAGGGTTGTAGGGTTTTAGGGGGTTAGGCTTTTAGGGTTTAGGGTTTAGAGTTTAGGGTTTTAGGGTTTTAGGGTTGTAGGCTTTTAGGTTTCAGGTTTTAGGGTTTTAGGGTTTGGGGTGTTCGGGTTTTAGGGTTGTAGGTTTTTAGGGTTTAGGGTTTTAGGGTTTTAGGGTTGTAGGTTTTTAGGGTTTAGGGCTTTAGGGTTTAGGGTTCAGGGTTTAGGGTTTAGGGTTTTAGGGTTTTCTTGTTTAGGATTTAGGGTTTATGGTTTTAGGTGTTTAGGGTTTAGGTGTTAATGTTTAGGGTTTAGGGTTTAGGTGTTTATTGTTTTAGGGTTATAGGGTTTAAGTTTAGGGTTTTTTTTTAGGGTTTAGGGTTTAGGGTTTCAGGTTTTAGGGTTTAGGGTTTGGGGTTTAGGGTTTAGGGTTTAGGATTTAGTGTTTTAGGGTTTAGGGTTTAGGGTTTAGGGTTTAAAGTTTTAGGATTTTAGGGTTTTTGGGTTTTAGATTTAGGGTTTAGAGTTTAGGGTTAGGGTTTTAGGGTTTTAGGGTTTAGGGTTTAAGGTTTTAGGGTTTTCGGGTTTTAGAGTTTTGGGTTTTAGGGGTTTAGGGTTTACGGTTTATGGTTTAGTGTTTAGGGTTTAGGGTATAGAGTTTAGGGTTTAGGGTTTAGGGTTTCGGGTTTAGGGTTTAGGGTTTAGGGTTACGATTTAGTGTTTTAGGGTTTTGGGTTAGGATTTAGTGTTTTAGGGTTTTGGGTTTAGGTTTTAGGGTTAAGAGTTTTAGGATTTTAGGGGTTTAGGGTTTAGGATTTAGGATTTAGGGTTTAGGGTTTAGGGTTTAGGGTTTAGGGTTTAGGGTTTAGGGTTTTAGGGTTTTAGGGTTTAAGGTTTTAGGGTTTAGTGTTTTGGGTTTTGAGTTTTAGGGTTTTAGGGTTTTAGGGTTTAGGGTTTTTGGGTTTTAGGGTTTAAGGTATGCAGTTTAGGGTTTAAGGGTTTAGGGTTTTATGTTTTAGTGTTTTATGGTTTAGGGTTCTAGGGGTTTAGGGTTTTAGGCTTTAGGGTTTTAGGGATTTTGGATTTTAGGCTTTAGGGTTTTAGGGTTTTATGGGTTTAGGGTTTAGGGTTTAGGGTTTAGGGTTTAGCGTTTAGGGTTTTAACGTGTTAGGGTTTTAAGGGTTAGGGTTTATTTTTTAAGATTTAGGGTTTAGGGTTTACAGTTTAGGATTTGGGGTTTGGGGTTTAGGGTTTTAGAGTTTTAGGGTTTTTGCGTTTAGGATTTTGGGTTTAGCATTTTGGTTTAGGGTTTTAGGGTTTTAGGGTTTAAGGTTTTGGGGTTTTGGGGTTTTAGATTTTAGGGTTTTAGGAGATTAGGATTTAGGGATTTGGGTTTAGGGTTTAGGGTTTAGTGTTTACGGTTTACGGTTTAGGGTTTAGGGTTAGGATTTAGGGTGTTGGGTTTTGGGTTTTAGGGTTTTGGGTTTAGCGTTTTAGTGGTTTGTTTTTAGGGTTTAGGGTTTAGTGTTTTAGGTTTTTTGGTTTAGGATTTAGGGTTTTAGGGTTTAGGGTTTTTAGGGTTTTAGGGTTTTGGGATTTTAGGGTTTTAGGGTTTTACGGTTTATGATTTAAGGGGTTTACTACTTTAGGTTTTACTTTTAGGGTTTTAGGGATTAGGATTTTAGGGGTTTAGGGTTTGGGGTTTAGGGTTTAAGATATAAGGTTTTAGGATTTAGGGTTTAGGGCTTTAGGGTTTTAGGGTTTTAACATTTTAGGGTTTAGGGTTTAGGGTTTAGGATTTTAGGGTTTAGAATTTAGGGTTGTAGGGTTTTAGTGTTATAGGGTTTAGGGTTTTAGGATTATAGGGGTTCAGGGTGTAGAGGTTAGGATTTTAGGGTTTAAGGATTTAGATTTAGGGTTTTAGGGTTTTAGGGTTTAGGGTTTAGGGTTTTAGTATTTAGGGTTTTAGGGTTTAGGGTTTAAGGTTTTAGGGTTTTGGGTTTAGGGCTTAGGGTTTCAGGTTAAGGGTTTTAAAGTTTTAGTGTTTTAGGGTTTAGGGTTTATGGTTTAGGATTTAGGGTTTAGGGTTTTATGATTTTAGGGTTTTAAAGTTTTAGTGTTTTAGGGTTTAGGGTTTAAGGTTTAGGGTTTTGGGTTTAGGATTTTATGATTTTAGGGTTTCAGTTTTTGGTTTAGGGTTTTAGAGTTTTAGCGTTTTAGAATTTAGGGTTTAAGGTTTTAGGGTTAGAGTTTTAAGGGTTTAGGGTTTCGGGTTTAGGGCTTAGGGTTTACGGTTTACGGTTTAGGGTCTAGGGTTTAGAGTTTAGAGTTTAGGGTTTAGGGTTTAGGGTGTAGGTTAGCATCTTTGGGTTTTAGGGTTTAGGGTTTTAGGGGTTTAGGGTTTAGTGTTTAGGGTTTTTGGTTTAGGGTTTAGGGTTTATGGTTTAGGGTTTAAGCTTTTAGGGTTTTAGGGGGTTAGGGTTTTAGGGTTTGGGGTTTGGAGTTTAGGGTTTTAGGGTTTAGGGTTTAGGGTTTTAGGGTTTTAGGGTTGTAGGCTTTTAGGTTTAGGGTTTTGGGGTTTAGGGTTTAGGGTTTAGGGTTTTCGGGTTTAGGGTTTTACGGTTTTAGGGTTTAGGGTTTAGGGTTTTAGGGTTTTGGGGTTTAGTGTTTAGGGTTTAGGGTTTTCGGGTTTAGGGTTTTAGGGTTTGAAGGATTTAGGGTTATGGGTTTACGCTTTAGGGTTTAGGGGTTTAGAGTTTTAGGGTTTTGGTTTTAGGATTTTATTGTCTTAGTGTTTTAGGGATTGGGATTTAGGGTTGTAGGCTTTTAGGTTTAGGGTTTTGGGGTTTAGGGTTTAGGGTTTAGGGTTTAGGTTTACAATATAGGGTTTTATGGTTTAGGATTTAGGGTTTTTGAGTTTTAGGGATTTAGGGTTTTTGGGATTTAGGGTTTACGTTTTAGAGTCAGGGTTTAGGGTTTAGGGTTTAGGAGTTTTGGGTTTTAGGGGTTTAGGGTTTAGGGTTTAGGGGTTTAGGGTTATAGGGTTTTAGGGTTTAGGGTTTAGGGTTTTAGGGTTATAGGGTTTTAGGGTTTAGGGTTATAGGGTTTTAGGGGGTTTAGGGTTTATCATCTTAGGTCCATAAATGACCCGTAATCTATATCAAGTCCATAAAGTCCATAATCATTCAAGGTCCATGCTTAGATAGTTCATAAATAGAAACTTCCTAAATTTAATATATAAATTCCATACTTAGAAAGTTTCCAACTTAAATCTCCACCTTCCATATTTAAAAGGTTTCTGTACTTAGATAGCTTCTAATTTAATCTCCACTTTCCTTAATTAGAAACTTTCCAATTAGTCTTTACCTTTCAAAATTAGAGACTTTCCAATTTAATCTCTACTTTCCAAAATTAGATACTTACTAATTTAAACTCCATCTTCCAAACTTAGAACTTACTAATTTAATAACCATTCTCCATATTTAGAATGTTTCCAAACTTTGCATGCATCTTTCCATGCTTGAATAGTTTTCAAATTTAGATTCCCTAATTAGAAAGTTTCCAATAAACCAATCAAAATCCATCAACCTTAACAAAACAACTCCATGGGGTTCGGCCATACACCATGGCCGAACCCTATGGTTACCATCCTTTTTATTAAAAGATTCAAACCCCTTTTTAACCAAACTCCAATCAAATTCCATTAATAAATTAAATCCATAAAAATAGTTGGTGGGGTTCGGCCACACACTATGGCCAAACCTCACCCCTTTCGTTTTTTTTTTTTTACTCTTTTGATCCAATCAAACAACATAATAACCTTTCTAAAATCATAAGCATGAATCCATAATCTTCATGCTTGAAACCCCATAAACTTATTAACAATTTCCATCGTTTTTATTATTAACAATCCAATAAAATAAACCATCAACCTTCTATGGGGTTCGCCCCTTGATCATGGCCGAACCCTATTGTTCATCAACTTCTCATTAAACCATTCAAAATCCCTTTTTAAAACATGTAGAATTAATCCATGGTTTTTATCCTTAAATTCCATACATTAACCATAATAATATGACCCATGTTTCTTCTATAAAATCACCAAAACCCTTCCATGGGGTTCGGCCATGGTGCATGGCCGAACCCTATGGTTCATCCATGATCATCTCTTAATTCTTCTTCCATGGGGTTCGGCCATACACCTTGGCCGAACCCTATGGTTCCTTATCTTAAATAAACAAAAATCATAAGATACTTACCGGTTCCGCGACTCCTTTGATTTTCCGTCGGTGGATCTTGTTCTTCTAATCCTTCTCCTTTCCTTAGCCTTTTCTTGTGTATGCCGTGAACCACTTTGTGTTGCTGCTCTTGTGCTTGCTGCTGCCTCTCTTCCTTTGATAATGATTGCCGTGCATGAGTGTAATAGCCCGGACTTTTTAAATCATATATATGTGGCTATTATTTATTTTAATGATAGAAATTGGAAATTTTGATGGGATAAGTGTTAAGTGGATCAAAAATTTGGGCAAAGGACCAAGTATGGTCCAATGGACCATGGATTGAATTAAATTCATTTAAATGGTCAAGGATGGTTAAATTGGGCCCAATACCCGTTTGGGACCCAATGGGTCAGGATGATTTAAGCTCTAAGGTAAAATGGGTAGAGGTGAATGTAATTGGGCCATGGACCAAGGTGACATGGCCGAATGGGACCCACCTCCACCTCACCAAATGAGATGGAGTGTGGACCAAGGATTGGTGGGGCCGGCCACCATGGTTGACTTGATCAACCATGGGTGGAATAATAGAATTAAGTTAAGTGGGAATTAATTAACCTAAGTTAATTATCTAGTTAATTAAATGATTAAACTATCCAAAAGGTGGTCAAAGGGGTCAAAATTGGAAGACCAAACCACCTCATTTCAAACACCAAAAACGTTGGGCTTGGTGGTGGTTTATCCCAACCACCACCATAAAGCATAAAAAATATCCCATGGGGTTGGTGGGAGGAGTTAATGGAAGAGTGTAATTTATATGATGGTTCTCGTGATTTATTTTGGTAATTTATATGATTTGCTTTATGATGGGTTTTAAGATTATGATTTATATATATTATATGGCATATTGCGAGGCTATGATTTATATGATTAGGCTATGAATTATATATGAAGGCTACAAATTATATATATTACATAGCATAATGCACCTACATCTCATGCATGGCATGGGCGGGAAAATAATGAAACCGGAGTCCATGCTCATTGGGGCGACCGAGAAGCAGACATGGGGATAGCCTGATGCGCTATAACCAGAGTCTATGCTTCGTCGGGGCAACTAAGAAGCAAACATGGGATAGCCTGATGCGCTATAACCGGAGTCCATGCTCCGTGTGGGCGACCGAGAAGCAGATGGGGATATCTTGATATGTGGAGATATAACCGGAGTCCATGCTCCGTAGGGGCGACCGAGAAGCAAAATGGGGATATCATGATGGTATGGATGATGGGTGGGACTCATGACATAGACACCCACGGCATAGCATTCATTTTATGGTTTTCATATATTATTATCTGTATGCTTGTTATCACTAATCCATGTGTTAGCCCTACTCGGAGTCTTACTGGGCGCGTTGTCTAACGCCCTACTTCTACCCTAGCTGATGACGCAGGAGACGGCGGAAACGGTGGACGCGACGGGAGCCAAGCTTAGGAGCTTGGGAAAGCGAGCTACTTAGTTTATTTAAGATTTATTTTGGAAATGTAATTTGAGTAGCTTAGCTCGTCGGCCTGTAATAATTTATATTACTTGCTATGGTTTGGATTTTATTTTGGACATTATGACTTGAGGTAATTTAGTAATTTAATGATGTAATCTTCCCTGCTATCTAAAACTGGTAGGATAGTCTCTATTATAATGTTCCGCATTAAGTTATATTCCGCGAGCTTACGTACGTGTGCGAACCGTTCTCGTGGACTTCATTCCACGTGCACGTAGGGTTGGCCAGTTAAGGGCCGGGCTTTAGAAGCTCGGACTTAACTCGCGTCGTGACGTCCCGCGCCCTTTGTCACTCTTCATTTCAAAAAAAAAATAATAGACTCTGATATCGGTGAAAAGGGGCGGGCGTTACAATGAGAGTTTGAGAGAGAGAGAGAGAGAAAGAAAGAAAAATTGGAGAAAGATGTGAAATCCATGCGCCCATGTCCTTCTCTCCTTTTATTATTTTCCCTTGGTTCTATCTTTGGAAGTTGCTTATGATAATACTCACTCCAATGCCGTGTATCCCTTGCTTAAATCATTATTGCCGTGTGCACTTGCTATGGTTCTTTCTTTTATAAAAAGCTCCACTTAATCCCATATTTAGGGTAATATGCGCACCTCCTTGCCTTATTTTATTAAAACTCTCTTGGATCCCAACTTAGACAAGGCCTTGCGCCTCTTGCTTCTCTTTCTTTTATTAAATAACACTCCACACGGTCACCCTTATTTGAAATAGCCATTGCCTTAATTAATCTCCCAATCAGTCATATCTTATTAAAATAGCAAGACCCTTAAGTTTAGCCATTCTTAATCCTCAATTTAGAATGTGCTATGCTCCCATTGTGTTTAACAATTGCCTCTTTATAAAATCTCCATTTAATCCCAAAATAGAAAGTGCCATTTTAATCAAGGAAAGACCCTTCTTTAGGGACTCCAACCGATGCGCGTATCTCATATGCGGCTAAGACAATCTCTATTTCTAATCTTATATATCTCATCTCATCCAAAATATTATGCGCATATAACCCCCTTGATTTTTGTGATATAAAATCTGATATTCGGCCTTTCAATCTTTTAGGGTTTATGGTTTTAGGGTTTTAGGGTTTTGAGTTTAGGGGTTAGGGTTTAAGGTTTAGGATTTTAGCATTTTAGGGGTTTGGGGTTTCATGGTTTAGGGTTTTAGGGTTTTAAGGGTTTAGGGTTTTAGGATTTTAGGGGTTTAGGGTTTAGGGTTTAAGGTTTAGAGTATATGGCTTTAGGGTTTTAGGGTATTAGGGTTTCAGTTTTTAGGGTTTAGGATTTAGGGTTTTAGTTTTTAGGGTTTAGGGTTTAGGGTTTTAGTTTTTAGGGTTTAGGGTTTAGGGTTTTAGGCGTTTAGGGTTTTAGGATTTAGGATTTAGGGTTTAGTGTTTAGGGTTTTAGGGCTTAGGGTTTTAGTGTTTAGGGGTTTTAGGGCTTAGGGTTTTAGGGTTTTGGATTTTCGGGTTTTAGGCTTTAGGATTTAGGGTTTTACGGTTTAAAGGTTTCAGGGGTTTAGGTTTTAGGGTTTAGGGGTTAGGGTTTAGGTTTGAGGGTTTAGAGTTTAGGGTTTAGGGTTTAGTGTTTAAGGTTGAGGGTTTAGGGTTTTGGCGTTTTAGGTTTTAGGGTTTTAAGGTTTAGGGTTTAGGGTTTAGCGTTTAGGTTTTAGGGTTTAGGGTTTAGGGTTTAGAGTTTAGGGCTTTAGGGTTTTAGGGTATTAGGGTTTTAGGGGTTTAGTGTTTAGGGTTTTAGGGTTTCGGGTTTAGGTTTTAGGGTTTAAGGTTTAGGGTTTAGGGCTTTATTGTAATGGCCCGAAATTTTTAAATCAATAAATATGTGGCTATTAATTGTTTTAATGGTGGAAATTGGAAATTTGATGGAATAAATGGTGAATGGATCAAAATATGGGCAAAGGCCCAAGTATGGCCCAATGGACTATGGATTGGATTTAAATTCATTTAAAGGGTCAATGATGGTCAATTGGGCCAAGGATGGTCAAATTGCGCCCAATGCACATCCGGGACCCAATGGGTCAAATTGATTTAAGCACTAAGGTAAATGGGTAGGAGGTGAATGTAATTGGGCCATGGGCCCAATGGTGATCCAAGTAGTTGAATATGGATTAAAATTAAATCACCTAAGTTGGTGATGAATTGACCAAGGTGACGTGGCCGATTGGGACCCACCTCCACCTCACCAAGTGAGGTGGCGTGTAGACCAAGGATTGGTGGGGCCGGCCACCATGGTTGAATTGGTCAACCATAGGTGGATACATGGAGGGAATTTAAAGAGATGGAATTAGGTTAAGTGGGAATAAATTAACCTAAGTTAATTATTTAATTAATTAAATAATTAAACTATCTAAAAGGTAGTCAAAAGGGGTCAAATTTGGAATACCAAAACACCTCATTTCAAACACCAAAGACGTTGGGCTTGGTGGTGGTTATTCCAACCACCACCATAAAGCATAAAGCATAAAGCATAGAAAATATCTTATGTTGGTTGGTGGAGAAAGTTAATGATGGAGTGTAGTTTAAGAAATCAAAAAGGGGATGGTTTCATCTTATCTCTTAAATCCCATCCTTATCTCACTCTTTTCCTCTCTTGCTCTCCCTCATTGCCGTCCCACGCCAAGGAAGAAAGAAGAAGAAAAATTTGGAAGAAGAAGAGAAGAAAAGAGAGGGAAAGTTCAAGCAATTAGCCACCACTCCAAGATCAAAGCTTGGTATCTTCTTTCTCACCATCTCCCTCTCCCTCTCTCAAATACATCCCATCTTGGCCGACCCAAGCTGTGATGTTTTCACATTGACCAAGGTCATCTTGGCCTATCAAACAAGGAGAAGAAGAAGGAGAAAGGCCAAGGAACCCAAGAGGAGAAAGAAAAGCTGGAGGAGCCGTCGGATTGTAAGTATTTCTAAAACAAGAGATTAGATTTTTTAGGGTTTAAGAGATTATGAAATCCATTGCTTGGATTTAGTAGTGGCCAAATTATCATAGGCCTTGGATCTCAAATCCATCCAATGGAAAGATGAGAAATGGATAAAGTGGGAGAGATGGATTAAGAAAAAAATAAAGGATGCTTTAAGGGTTTTATGTATTAAAATTTTATTCAAACATGGAGACGTGATGACTTTTTTTTTAGGAAGAACCATGGGCCATAGGGTTCGGCCATACTATATGGTGGGTGTTTAAGTGATTTTATTAGGGTTGAAAAGAATGAAAGCCATGTAAAGATGATTATGATTTTTAGGGTTTTTATGATCAAATGTAGTGATTTTTGAAAAGGTTTTAAATGAAGAAATTCATGAAAATGTAATGGTTTTATGGCCTTGAAAGGCATAGATGGGAGTGAACCATGAACCATGGGTTCGGCCATGGTGTATGGCCGAACCCTAAGGTTATGTGTTTGTAAATTTGAAGGGTGTAAACATAGGGAAAAATGGTTGAGAATGGTGATAGTTTAAAATGGATTTTTAAGTGTGGGAAATAATGTTCTAAAAATAAAACCATGGGGAGATTTTAGGGATGGAATGTTTTTAAATCCTATGGTGATGTAATGGTGGTTTTAAATGGGTTTAGAATGATGGAAGATATGGAGTAATGCATTAATAATTTGGAGGTCTAAAAAGGGTCAAATGTTTGTAAATTTTAAAGGGAGCTTAATGAAGAAAACCATGGTAGGTAATTAAGGATTTTTAATGGAGTTTTTAGGGTTAGAATCATGAAGGGATGATTAATGATTTTAGTTTTTTTTTTAATGATTGAATGTAATAATTTTAAAGGGATTGTAAATGAGGAAATGCATGATGTGAACCTTCTCATGGTGTTAGAATTGTAATGGATTTAGAGAATGGAGGCTATGAAAAGGGGTTAATGATTTATAAAGGTTTTAAACGAATGGGTATTAGTGATTTTTAAAAGGGTGGAAACAATGATAAAAACCATGGAGAGTGATTGGTGAATTTAGAAGTACTTAGACCATAGTAAGGATGAAGGATGTTGGCAACTTCAATGGATTTTAAATGTAGTTAGTAATGATCAAAATTGATGATTTAAATGCATGATGTAAACCTCCTCATGGGAAGGCTTATTATGGATCTAAATGTGGTGAGAAAGACCCAAGGAAAAATGGGGATTAGGTTGAATTGAAGGGCTGATTTTAATAAAACCCATGACCCAATTTATGAGCCATTTGATGGGCTAAACTTGGGATTATGTATGTGGTTAGATGAATGGAAAAAAATTAGGCTAAGTTAAGAACTAATTTGTTAATGTGCATATCATGGTTGATGGAACATTAATGGATCTAGTGTATGGATCAATTATGAACAAAAATGTACATGGATTAAGTGAATGAGTAACCATGGAAGGGTAGTGGCAAAACCGTAAATATTGGCCAAAATGAAGAACCCCATGGGAGGTGACCATGGGCTTAGTTGTTTTTAAGATGACCTTATGTATGGTTAAATGAAGCCTAGGGTGGCTGGTTTTTAGACTCGTGTAATTAAAATAATTAATATGGTTAAGGGATTAAATGGGACCCACGAACCTAACTAGTAGGGTTCGGCCATGGTGTATGGTCGAACCCCACTAAGGCTTAGATAATGGACTTAGACGTGATTTAAAACATGAATCTAATTGATAATATGTAATAAGGTACCGGACATCGCAAGCGGTGCGCGATCGGGGACCGGGTTTGTGGACAGAGAAATGCAAATGAACGTTTGTCGGTATTCGGTAGGATTCCTACCTTTTGTAAGCCATGGATTATGTGTTATGTATGAGTTTTTCCTTGATTTATTTTTGTAAGCATATAATTGTTTTAAGATGGATTTTAAGGCTATGATGTGTAATTGATGCTTTGCTTGATCTATTTGTTGATAATCAAATTATATGTTTTATTGATGGGATTTTAAATGCCACGGTTTGTGCTATCATATATATTACATGGCACATGGCATCTACATCTCATGCATGACATGGGAGGGGTATGGTATGGGAAGGATGAAAATAAAGAAACCGGAGTCCATGCTCCGTCGGGGAGACCAAGAAGCAAACATGGGGACACCTTGACAAGGTTTTGCCGTCAACGGGGATGATTTGTGATTGTTTATATCTTGACGAGGTTTTGCCGTCAAGGGGGATGATTTATGATTGTTTATATCTTGACGAGGTTTTGCCGTCAAGGGGGATGATTTGTGATCGTTTATATCTTGACGAGGTTTTGCCGTCAAGGGGGATGATTTGTGATTGTTTATATCTTGACGAGGTTTTTGCCGTCAAGGGGGATGATTTGTGATTGTTTATATCTTGACGAGGTTTTTGCCGTCAAGGGAGATGATTTGTGATTGTTTATATCTTGACGAGGTTTTTGCCGTCAAGGGGGATGATTTGTGATTGTTCATATCTTGACGAGGTTTTTGCCGTCAAGGGGGATGATTTGTGATTGTTTATATCTTGACGAGGTTTTTCCGTCCAGGGGGATATGACAGCATGATGGTATGGAAGATGGGTGGGACACATGACATAAAACACCCATGGCATGTATTCATTTTATGGTTTTCATTATATTATACTTATGTGGTTGTTATCACTAATCCATGTGTTAGCCCTACTCGGAGTCCTACTGGGGGCGTTGTCTAACGCCCTACTTCTACCTTAGCTGATGACGCAGGAGATGGCGGACACGAAGGACGAGACGGAGGCCAAGCTTAGGAGTTTGGGAAGGCGGACTACTTAGTTTATTTAATTTATTTTGGAAATGTAATTTGAATAGCTTAGCTCGTCGAAATGTAATAATTTAGATTACTTACTGTGGTTTGGATTTTATTTTGGACATTATCATTTTGAAGTAATTTAGTAATTTAAATGATGTAATCTTCCCTGCTATCTAGAAATTGTTAGGATAGTCTCTATTATATTTCCGCACTTAGTTTAATATTCTGCAAGCTTTCTTCTACGTGTGAACCATTTTTCGTGGACTTAGTTTCCATGTACACGTAGGGTTGGCCAGTTAAGGGCCGGGCTTTAGAAGCGCGGACTTAACTCGCGTCGTAACATCCGCGCCCTTTGTCACTTGTTATTTCAAAAAAAAAAAAATATATAGACTCTGATTTCGGTGAAAAGGGGCGGGCGTTACATTTATGGTTTTAGGGTATTAGGGTTTTAAGGTTTTTGGTCTAGGGTTTTGGGTTTTAGGGGTTTAGGGTTTAGGGTTTCGGGTTTAGTGTTCAGGCTTTTAGGAGTTTAGGGTTTTAGGGTTTTAGGGTTTATGGTTTAGGGTGTTAGGGTTTCAGGGTTTTAGAGTTTTAGGGGTTTAGGGTTTAGGGTTTAGGGTTTAGGGTTTAGGTTTTTGGGTTTAGGGTTTAGGGTTTAGAGTTTAGGGTTTAGGGTTTAGGGTTTAGTGTTTAGGGTTTAGGGTTTTGGCATTTTAGGGTTTTAGGGTTTAGGGTTTTAAGGGTTTTGGGCTTTAGGGTTTTGGGGTTTTGGGGTTGTAAGGTTGTAGGGTTTATGGTTTAGTGTTTAGGTTTTTTTGTTTAGGGTTTAGGATTTTAGGGGTTTAGGGTTTTAGGGGGTTTAGGGTTTTAGGGTATAGGGTTTAGAGTTTTAGGGTTTTACGGTTTAGGATTTTAGGGGTTTAGTGTTTCAGGGTTTTGGTTTTAGGGTTTTAGTGTTTAGGGTTTTGGGGGTTTAGAGTTTAGGGTTTAGGGTTTAGAGTTTAGAGTTTAGGGCTTTAGGGTTTTAGGGTATTAGGGTTTTAGGGGTTTAGTGTTTAGGGTTTTAGGGTTTCGAGTTTAGGTTTTAGGGTTTAGGGTTTATACTTTAGGGTTTAGGTTTTTAGGGTTTAGGGTTTTAGGGTTTAGGGTTTAGGGTTTAGAGCTTTATGGTTTTAGGGTATTAGGGTTTTAAGGTTTTTGGTCTAGCGTTTTGGGTTTTAGGGGTTTAGGGTTTTTGGGTTATAGGGTTTTAAGGTTTTGGGTTTGGGGTTTTAGGGTTTAGGGTTTAGGGCACAGGGTTAAGGGTTTTAGGGTTTAGGGTTTTAGGAGTTTAGGGT
The DNA here is from genome assembly GCA_022113865.1 of Chimonanthus praecox. Lineage (NCBI taxonomy): Eukaryota > Viridiplantae > Streptophyta > Magnoliopsida > Laurales > Calycanthaceae > Chimonanthus > Chimonanthus praecox. Next base: position 21,860,883 of record CM039096.1, on the reverse strand, counting down.
TTCGGGTTTAGGGTTTAGAGTTTAGGGATTTAGGGTATTAGGGTTTTAGTTTTTAGGGTTTAGGGTTTAGGGTTTTAGTATTTTGGGTTTAGGGTTTTAGGTTTTTGGGTTTAGGGTTTAGGGTTTTGGGTTTAGGGTTTAGGGTTTAGCATTTAGGGCTTTATGATTTTCGGGTATTAGGGTTTTAAGGTTTTGGGTTTAGGGTTTTAGTTTTAGGTTTTAGGGTTTAGGGATTTTAGGGTTTGGGATTTAGGGATTTAGGATTTTCGGGATTTAGAGTTTAGGGTTTAAGGTTTTAGGGTTTTAGGGTTTTTGGGTTTGGGGTTTTAGGGGTTTTGGGTTATCGGGTTTTAGGGTTTTAGGGTTTGTCGCTTTGGGGTTTAGGGTTTAGGTTATAGGGTTTGGGGTTTCGATTTTAGGATTTAGGGTTTTAGCATTTTAGGGATTTAGGGTTTAGGGTCTAGGGTTTAAGGGTTACGGGGTTGAGGGGTTAAGGATTTAGGGTTTAGGGTTTAAAGGGTTTTAGGGTTTAGGGTTTTGGGTTTAGGGTTTTAGGGGTTTAGGGTTTCATGGTTTAGGATTTAGGGTTTTAGGGTTTAGGGCTAAGTCTTTTAGATTTAGGGTTTAGGGGTTTAGGGTTTTTGGGTTTTAGGGATTTAGTGTTTTAGGATTTTAGGGTTTAGGGTTTAGGGTTTAAGGGTTTTAGGGTTTGCGATTAGGGTTTAGGTTTTAGGGTTTTAGGATTTAGGTTTTAGTGTTTAGGGTTTTAGGGTTTTAGGATTTGGGATTTTGGGTTTAGGTTTTAGGATTTTAGGGTTTTTCGGGTTTAAGGTTTTAGTGTTTTAGGGTTTAGGCTTAGGGTTTTTGGATTTTAGGGTTTTGGGGTTTGGGATTTGGGGATTTAAGGTTTTCGGGATTTAGGGTTTGGGGTTTAAGGTTTAGGGTTTAGGGTTTGGGTTTAGGGTTTAGGGTTTAGCGTTTAGGGCTTTATGGATTTAGGGTATTAGGGTTTTAAGGTTTTGGGTTTAGGGTTTTAGTTTTTAGGGTTTAGGGTTTTAGGGGTTTAGGGTTTTAGGGTTATGGGGTTTTAGGGTTTTAGGGTTTGGGGTTTTAGGTTTTCGGGTTTAGGGTTTAGGGTTTAGTGTTTAGGGTTTTAGGGTATTAGGGTTTTAGTTTTTAGGGTTTAGGTTTTTTGGGTTTAGGTTTTAGGGTTTAGGGTTTAGAGTTTAGGGTTTAGGGTTTTAGCGTTTTAGGGTTTTAGGGTTTTGGGGTATTGGGGTTGTAGGGTTTTAGGATTTAGGGTTTTAGGGGTTTACAGTTTAGGGTTTAGGGTTTCGGGTCTAGGGTTTAGAGTTTAGGGTTTAACGTTTAAGGTTTAGAGTTTAGGGCTTAAGGTTTAGGGTTTAGAGTTTTGGCGTTTTAGGGTTTTAGGGTTTTGGATTTTAAGGGTTTTAGGGCATAAACCCCAAACCTTAAACCATAAATCCTAAAGTCTAAACCCTAAACCCCTAAAACCCTAAAACCATAAACCCCTAAAATCCTAAAACCATAAAACCCTAGACCCCTAAAACCCTAATCCTTAAACCCTAAAACCCTAAAATCTTAAACCCTAAACCCTAAAACCCACCCAAAGACCCTAAACCCTAAAACTATAAAACCCTAAACCCCTAGAACCCTAAACCCTAAACCCAAAAACCCTAAAACCTTAACCACTAAACCCCAAAAACCGTAAAACCCTAAACCTTAAATCCTAAACTCTAAACCCATAAAACGTGAAAATCCTAAACTCTTAACCCTAAAACCCTAAAACCCTAAACACTAAACCTAAAACCCTTAACCCTAAAACCCTAAAACCCTAAACACTAAACCTAAAACCCTTAACCCTAAAACCCTAAAACCCAAAACACTAAACCTAAAACCCAAAACCCTTAAAGCCCTAAACCCTACACCCTAAAACCTAAACCCTAAACCCTAAACCTAAAACCAAATTCCTAAACCCCTAAAACCCTAAAATCCTAAACCCAAAACCCTAAACCCTAAAACTATAAAACCCTAAACCCTAAGCGCTAAAACATTAAAACCCTAAAACCCTAGAACCCTAAAACCCAATACCCTAAAACCCTTAAACCCTGGAACCCTATAACCCTAAACCCCAAACCCCTAAAACACTAAACCCTAAAACCCTTAAACCTTTAAACCCTAAAACCCTCAACCCCTAAACCCTAAAACCCTATACCCCTAAAACTCTAAAACCCTAAACCCCTAAACCCCTAAACCATAAAACCCGAAACCTTAAAACCCTAAACCCCTAAACCCTAAAATCTTAAAACCCTAAAATCCCAATACCCTAAACCCTAAAAGCCTCAACCCTCTGACCCTAAAACCCAAAACAATAAAACTGTAAACCGTAAACACTAAAACCAAAAACCTTAAAACCCTAAAACCTAAAACCCTAAACCCTAGAACCCTAAAACCCTAAACCCTTAAACCCTAAAACCCTTAACCCTATACCCTAAAACCCTAAACCCAAAACCCAAAACCCTAAACCCTGAACCCTAAACCCAAAGCCCTAAACTCTGAAACCTAAAAACCTATACCCCTAAAACCCTATTCCGTAAAACCCTAAAACCCTAAAACCCTAAACCCTAAAATCCTAAACCCTTAAAACCCTAAACCCTAAAACCGTCAAACCTAAAACCCCTCCGTAAACCTAAACCCATAAATCCTAAACCCTAAAACCCTTAAATCCTAAACCCCCCCAAACCCTAAAACCAACCCAACCTAAAACCCTAAACCCCTAAACCCCTAAAACCCTAAAACCCTAAACCTTAAAACAATAAACCCTAAAAGCCAAAAACCCCAAACCCTAATACACAAAACCCTCAACCCTCTAACCCTAAACCCTCCCCCTAAAACCCTAAAACCAAAAACCAAAAACCCTAACCTAACTAAACCCTAAAACCCCTAAAACCCTAAACCCAAAACCCTAAACCCAAACCCTAAACCTCCAAACCCCCTAAAACACTAAACCCCAAAACCCTAAACCCTAAAACCACAACCCTAAAACCCTAAAACCCTATAAAACCCTAAAACCCTAAAACCCTAAAAGCCTAAAACCCCAATACCCTAAACCCTAAAAGCCTCAACCCCTCTGACCCTAAAACCCTATACCCTAAACCCTAAAACAATAAACTGTAAACCGTAAACACTAACCCAAAAACCTTAAATCCCTAAAACCTAAAACCCTAAACCCTAGAACCTAAAACCCTAAACCCTTAAACTCTAAAACCCATAAACCCTAAAAACCTAAACCTAAACCCTAAACCCTAAACCCTAAACCCTAAACTCTGAACCCGAACCTATACCCCTAACCCCCATTCCCTAAAACCCTAAAACCCTAAACCCTAAAATCCTAAACACTTAAAAACCCTAAACCCTTAAACCCTAAAACCCTTAAACCCTATACCCCTAAAAACCCTAAAACCCTCAAACCCCTAACCCTAAAAAACCCTAAAACCCTAAAACCCTAAACCCTTAAACCCCCCCTAAACCCCTAAAACCCTAAACCTTAAAACACAAAACCCTAAAAGCCAAAACCCCCAACCTAATACAGAAAACCCTCAACCCTCTAACCCTAAAATCCTAAACCCTAAACCCTAAACCCTAAACCCTAAAATCCTAAAACCATAAAACCATAAAACCAAAAACCCTAAACACTAAATCCAACAACCCTAAAAAGCCTAAAACCTATAACCCTAAACCCTAGACCCTAAACCCTAAAAACCTTAAACCCTAAACCCTAAAACCCTAAAACCCTAAACCCTAAAGCTCTAAATACCCCTAAACCCTATACTCTAAACACTAAACCCTAAACCCTAAACCCTAAACCCTAAAACCCTAAACCCTAAACCCCAAAACCCTAAAATCCTAAAACCCAAAACCCTAAAACACAAAACCCCTAAATCCTATACCCAAAACCGTAAAACCCTAAACCCTAAAACACTAAAACTAAAACCGTAAACCCAAAACCCTAAACCCAAAACTAAACCAAAAAACCCTAAACCCTTAAACACTAAAACCCAAAACCCTAAACCCTAAAACCCTAAAACCCGGAACCCTAAACCCTAAAACCCTAAAACCCTAAAACCATAAAACCCTAAACCCCTAAAACCCTAAAACCCTAAAACCATAAAAACCCTAAACCCTAAAACCCTAAAACCCAAAACCTAATAAACCACTAAAACCCTAAAATCCTAAACTATAAACCCTGAATTAAACCCAAAGACCTTAACCCTAAACCCCTAAACCCTAAACCCTAAACCCTAAAACCTTAAACCCTAAACCCTAAAATACTACAACCCTAAACCTAAAACACAACCCCTAAACCCTAAACCCAAACTCGTAAAACCCTAAACCCTAAAA